>JARJEC010055357.1:0-18056 GCA_030264575.1 Tachinus sp. AB-2021 | reverse complement strand
TTTTCTTATGGGGATACGTTAAATGTAAATTATATAGACATCAAAATGAAAGGGCCAATAATCTGATCGAGTTAAGAGTAAATATCGAGGGTCAATTTAGTATAATTACTCCTTGTATGCTTATGCTGAACAACGTTTGTTTAGAATTTTATGACCAGTTGGGTTATTGTTTGGCGCAAAATTGTCTTTTGAGAACCTATTGTAATATAAAAAGAATTTTTTAAATAATTTAGATTTTTAATTTTAGTTTAGAGAATTATTTTATTTTGAAACATTTTATTTGGCGGAGTTGCCCGTTGTGTTAAAGATTTTTTATGACGCGATACGCGAGTGGAATGTCCCATCCCTCGGCCGAGTAGAGCCAAACGCTTGTGCTATGTACTAATATCGCGTGAACAAACGGTATAATACTCATAGTTTTTACATGTTTAGTTAATCATATTTATTAAAAAAATTAATTAATACATAAATTAAAATTGTTGATGTTCGATGTTTTCTTGCAAACTGTCTTGTACTTTTCATTAATTAAATATTTTAAATACATAAACTAATCAATAATATATTTTGCTGCATTGTTTATGATTGACGTGGATCATCACGACTTGAAGCATTTAATCTGTCTTCATCAAAGTTGGATGGTCTTCTTGAACGTGGGAAGTCATTCATATCAAATTTTTTTAAAACGAGAAAACCATTTTTGTGCAATAATTTCCACGATGGCGTTCTCTCCGTAAACGGCACAAATGGTTCCGATGCTTTAACTCCTCGGTTAAACTCTAATAAAAGGATATGTCGAAAATGTTCGTTTTTTGTACTTGACACTCCATTTTCTTTAGCCAACAATCACTCCTAACTTTCTACAAATTGAAAAATTCAAGAAGTATTCAATAAAACGATACTATAGCATTAAATTGACATTGATATTTCTTACAGAAATCCCTATTAAATAGTGGTTTGGTATTCTTTCATAGATTCTTTTAGTGAATATGCAACGCAACACGTCATTGTGTTACGTCAATAAATTTCTACGAAAAAAATGTTTACAGTAATAAGACAAAGTTTTTTACAAATAAAATGATGGAAAGATTGACATAAAAACCTGTATAAGACGAGGTAGTTTATCTTAAGAAGTTTATCTCTGGAAATAAACCATTGTCTATGCTATCCAGTTTGTTTGTTTTTTGCGTTATTTTAGGTTGATTGCGGGGTAGTTCTGCTAGAAACTACTCGGTGTAGAAGCGAAATGATGTAGAAAATACGACAACTTTGAGGCATGTATAGACCACACATTATAGCAGTGGATGCATTGGTAGACCTCACGTTAAAATAGCACTATTTTATTTACATTGTTGATTAGTTGACAACAAACGGGTCTATATTGTTTATGTTAATGCGGCTTAGTTGGTAGTATTTTTGCACATTTTACATTGTACAGGGTTGTTTTATTAATTTTGACGCTTTAATGTGTTTAGTCTGGTATAAATTTCTCGGGTTATAATTGATTTTTTGTAAGATTTTTATATTCTTGAACCGTTGATTAAATTCCAACTATGCTACTAACCCAATAAATAAAATGAAACCTATTAAACATTTTGGGAGCTTGAAACGAACACTACCCGAAATATTTTCTATATGTATATGTTTTAATTTAGATAAATTGATCATATACCAAATGCATATTATCTTCTAATCAATTATCGCATTTAATATACTATCATATTAAATAAACGTGCCTTTTACGGATTTTTGCCTTTTTTCTTTCTACTAAATTATATGGCAACATGTTGATCATTTGCATTCTACGGTATGATGTTTACATAAAAATGAATTTTACACAAATTGTTGTTTTCAACTTGTTTATTGTATAATCGCACTATTGTTTCACTTTTTTGTGTTATTGTTATCATTTTAAATGTTTTAAAAACAAAACTGCTGGCAAATTTATTTTTACTAAATTTGCATATGCAGTGCTTCTCAAGTCAATATTTACATTTATCAAAAACAGTTGTAAATGAAATTTGTAGGTGTATCAATTTAGAGTAGAATATTTCAAATGGTAAATGGTTTAAGATGATAATTGAATCAATTATTTCAGAAACTTACCAATCGTCAAAACTACAAAAAAATGCATGTTAGTTTCAAATTATTTTTCTATGAAGATAAAATACCGTTTAGTGAAGTTTTCTTAAAATGAGATAACTTTTTTAGCGTTTGACAGGTTTCTGCAATAATTGTCCGTTGTCTGTTGTTTGTTGTTCGTTGTCCGTTGTCCGTTGTCCGTAGTTGGTAGTACTTTTTCCGGTTTCCGGCTGTCGGCTGTTCGCTGTCGGTTGTTTGTTGTTATTGTCATTTATCGGCACTTTGCAAATTTAATGAGATTTTTCATTTCTAGACAATTTATAAAATTTGTAACATGAAATAGAAATAATATTTAATCATAAAAAAGGTAATGTGAATTAATAGTTGTCAGTAGGGCAATGTGCAAGATAGATGGCTTATGAGACGCAGAGGTGCACCAGATTAAGAAATATATTTGTTATATTTTTGACAATTGTACGACATGACAGTTAATTAATTTGTGTAAAAAATGGAGTGCAAATTGCATTTCATAAGTGAAAAGATTCTCACGGTACTTTGTAGCTGAGCACAGGAGAGTGCTGGACCACAGAGATTTAATAAATGAGAGCAGTGTTAATTACAATACAGATTAATGTGGCTACATGTCGTGGGTTCATCGTATGTAAAAGTGTCATGAGAACTCTACTCTGTCCTGACAACCTTCACCTATAACCTTATCATAAAACGCATCTCGAGTTTAGTTCATCTTGCACACTAAAACCGGCTCAACGCGGAGCACAAGCCAAGCAAGCAAAGTATTAACATACATTGTGCAGTCTTTAGATTAATTAATGTCGGTTCAGTCGGTGTGCAGCGGCTTTAATTATCCACCTGTTATTACTCCACACTTTTATGGCGAATATTCAATTACGTTAGCAGTTAAAATTAAAATGTGCGAGGAATGTATCACAAGCGATTAGATTGAATCATCGAACTGGAAGAATCTAAAAATGATTTTTCTATTAAGATTAGATTAAGAGGTGGAATTTTAGGGAGCGGGTGTTATTGAAAAGTTGAATTCGAATTGACGCGTAGCAAAGGAGCAGTTTCACCTAGATAAGGTGAGTGGGGTGTGAAGCAGGGGAACAATCAACAATGCCCTCGTGTAAATCGAATGCATTTTATATGAGAATAGAAAAGAAATGGTACGAAAGTTCAATACGAAGCATCCCGAGCAGAGCAAAGCAGGCATCACTGCATCGAAAGTCTAATGCATATCAATGGAATAGCTGTCCTGCATCAAGTGGAGCAAAGATGAAGATATCGGACAATCGAAAAGTGCTTTATTAAATCCGACCCATTGTACGATATCTAATCGCGCGAGGCTCCCTCGAGATTGGCAGCAATTTCCGGATACATGTCAGTATGAGGAAATTGTGCACTACAAACAGTCACTATTATACCATTCATCAGTGTCATTCTGACACCTATTACATTACAAATTACCGCATACAAATATTCATTTGTATCTTTCATATTATCGCGATCCACACTGCCGCCATCTTCACCCTTTACCCAAACAGCTTTAATAGATTATACCAATGTTCCGCCATCATCAGCATTTACATACTTATCGAACCGTACCATTATTACAACCCTACCATTACCTTTTTACCCTTAATATAAATGATCACAATGAACATTTTTAAATACAGGAAATTTGCACAGCTACGCTAAATAACTTTTCACCCTTTCTTCTGAAACATTTTACCCGCTCATTTATTCACGAATATTACATTACGAAAAAACTTCCTTAAATCACTCTAATTAAACTCATGTTTTGCTAACATAATTCATTAAAAAACGCATTGTTCGAATGTTACTTTTTCCGCTAAGATCGATACTTTGCAATAAATATATATAAGCAATGTTCGGTTACTTTTATTACTTTACTTATTAACAATTTCGATGTTCTAAAATATTCCACAATTTTATTGAAATTGTTGCTAACATTTGTGAAAAATTATTATAAATGAAACAAATGAATAAAATGGTATGATATATGTTTTGACTTTTTAATTTTTTTATACTTACTATTATTTTTTAAAACATTGATGGTGTGGCCATTACTATGCGATGGTTTATCTTAATAAGACAAAACATGTTTTTTAAATATTTATTACGAAAATTCAATTTTAATCGTTACTAGTTTCAACCTACGGAGATACAAATAATGTTAGGTGCCACTGTAATGTAAAGTCCACCTGAAAATTACTAACCTGCAGAATTTGACCAGTAATAATACAAATACTATAGGCCACCCTCGCGCAATATAAGTCTTTATGAGAACTGAACGAAATTCTAGACGAACACATGAATAGTACACAAATATGGACACAGAATGAATTTTGTTTCAATAACTACCTAATCACAAGAACAAGAAGAGATAACAGCTCAGATTTGTGCATAATCATTATTTTATCAAATTACCGGTTAAAACATACGGGATATCGCAAGTATATCATAGACCACTACCCGGTTTTTTAAATACAACCTCAAATAATACATAAAAGATGAACAAAACAACAGTTTCAGCAAAATGGGAATGAACCATGGAAATCTAGAGCAAAGACTAACAAAAGAAAATTAGAAAGAAGTTATAAATAAGATTAACCTAACCTAACCTACATAATTCAACATAAAAATTTATACAACGACCACAAAAATAATATACAAAACCACAATGCGATTTTTTCTTGCGATTTTGCGATTATTAATATGGATACGTCAAGAGATAGGCTGGCCAAAAACAAGAAGTGATTCTGAAAACCTGATTATTCGGGAAATTTAAAATTTATAGAAACTACTTACTTAATACATAAAATAGATAATATAGTTAAGACGTGCTTCTAAGAATTAAAATTGGAATGGGCTGGCGATAGAATAATATACAGTTTTTCCTTAAAAAAGCATTTTTTTCTAATTAAACAATTATTTATTAAAAAAATTATTACTATATGTATAAATAATAAATGAATTTTAAAGGAAAATAAAGAAATATTAGGAACACATAGTCCATCATAAATGAACTAACCGGAAGTAAAAGAAAGAGAAAGAAAATTATTGACATGATTAAAACTGAACATCGCGACACACTGACAAATTGCAGATTACCTAAATTATATTAGCTGTAACATAGGGGAAAACTTGCAAAAAAACGATACAAAAGACAAAGAGTACATATGGATTTAGAATAAAAAATAAAAATAAGGAATTATTTATACAGGGTATTTTTTAAAAGTATCTATGTATATCTCGAAAAATATTCACAAAACAAAAAATCCCGAAACACGTCAATTTCCAATTTGAAGTGGACATCTTTTCCTATACGATTGACATGTGTGTCACTTTTCCTCTCTCCTCAACATCCGCCTTTTAAAAAATTTAATAGTATGACGCATTTTGTGACATCTTATGCGAAATATTTTTATGTCAGAAATTTAGCTGTGTCATATTTAATTTTTTTTAATGTTCAAATATGCAGTCTGAAATAATTATATCTCAAAATAATTCCAAATAGTCAAAACATTTGATAACCTTGAAATACGTCAATTTTATATTTGACATGTGTGTCAGTTTTTCCTTCTCCTCCATGAATCACTTTTTATAAGTTTGAATGGATGACTCACCTTGTAACACCTCATTTGAAAGGTCTTTATGTCAGAATTTCAGCCGTGTATATTTTGTTTTTCTTCATTATTTTAAGTTTTTTTAGTATGTATGACAAGAATGTTTAAAACATTTTCTTCAGCTTCGATCGTACGATCGAACGGTTCCGCACCTCCCGCGAAGAGGGATTGACAGATCTGTTAGTTTTACAATAATGTTTTAATCTCATTCGAATAATAGACCTTTTTGAACACCAAAGTAAAGATTCCATTCATATTTAATCGTAAATTTAAATAAATTTAATTAAAAAAATCATATTGAATATGCCGCAATATTAAGGAAATTGATAATAAAAATATGCATATTATATTATATATTAAATAAATTGAAATAATTTATAACACTTGGCACTTAAAATATAATTTAATAAATTATGTCCTCACACAAAAATGTTGAAAACTATATACTAAAAATATAATAAAAATATGCATATTAATTAGAAATGCATAGCATGTAAAAATGCCAACACGTTGCTATACCGCTAAGGTTTACTGTATGTATGTATGGCATTTTGAATTTGCATTCTAGATTTTTTCATTGGTGTTTATAGATAAACAGGCGTATTTCATCATTAATGGTTTAACCCTATAGTCCACTAGCAGATTTTATGATAGGTAATAAATACGCAATGAAATAAATTTATGTTTCTCCAAAATTTTCAATTGAATGCAGGTTTAAAATATAAATCAACATAACTTTTTTATATATTGTTTATTTAATAAATGCTCTATTTTAGCATTTTGAAATTTTGTGATTTTAGTATTTTTGTAATTTTGCTAATTTAATTATACTTAAGGATGAGTCATAATAAAAAATAATATATTAAACTAAGAGATTAATTATTAAAAGGAGGAAATATCGGTCGACATAAAAGATTAATGTCTTTACTTAAAACTATTAGAATTGATTAATACTTACCTTCGATTCCATATTTCAACATGAATAAAGTGAAAAATAATAATGATACTTATTAAATTATATCATAAATAAATAAAACTCGAAATTGCAGAAAACTAATTTAAATAAAAAAAGACATGTAAGTATTAAATATTGAATTAATTAATCGCATTTGTTTTGTCAGCGCCATTCATTACAAAAGACTTTTAGTTTCTGGCAACCCTATTTTTAAGAAACTTGCTTCTCGGCGCTGATACTCACCTTTCTTTATGTAAGTATGTATGATATTTTAAAAGGACCACTTGATTGGTTAGCTAGTCGCCTACTTAAAAAACAGTAATTTTTATTTTATTTATTTCTAAGAACTCTATGTGTTGTGTATCCAGTAATATTTGTAAGAAATGTTCCAAAATAGTAATAACTTTTCAAAATATAAAGAAATATATAAATCTCAAAGAGTTAGTTATTTTAGTTTTTTGCATTTTTATGTACTAATTTAATATTAATTTCGAATAATGCAAATATTTTATTTGAAATTAAATTATTTGGAACCTAAATTGAAATTAGATTATTGTAATTATTAAATAATTATTACGTCATTACTCCGTATTCGTGTTCAATGATTTATTTTAACATTAACAAAATTAATTATATATTGAAAAAGTTTTTGTTGAAATCTAATATTTTAGAACATACGTATAATATATGAGAGAAATAATCAAACATTCTTAATTAATACATGCCAAATAATTGTAATTTTTATTTTATTAACATAAATACAATAATTGGTGTATTTATAATTAGTAGTTTTAGAAATTTGTAGTTTGAGAGTAGAATTGGGGTCGTGATAAGATATAATATTATTGTGGAGAATTGGATGTTATAGTTATGGATGCTGGATGCGGCGTGAAAGTTTGATAATTTGAATTTATTTTGCGTAATACGCCGTTTTATGCCCAAAGTTTTCATATAGCAATATTAGGTGTTGTATAAGGTATAACAGCTGTCTATGATTGCCCGTAAGCAGGAATGTAAAATTCGCGTAGCATTTTTATCAGGGGTTGTTTTGCGATGCGAAAAAAATATAATAAAAGCTAATACTTAAAAAGACACGACTGCTTTTACGAGCGAGAGTACATGATATAGGTTGTAACAATTTACAATGGGTGTACATCAAGGAACGCAGAACGCAACAGTATGTAAAGAGTATAGGGATGTCATGTAGCAGACATAAACCAACCCAAAGTGTAACATGTGGTTTCAAGTGGTGCTCCTCGTAAAGTTGTCAGTGGGCATGTGGTGGTAACGGCCCCTACATGCGACGCATTTCAAATGAGAGGTCGCACTATAATGACAATGTGATGAGCACAACCCCTGTCCCTGATCGTTCGCCGACAATGCTCACTTTTGCTTTGCTTACACCCCCGAACGGGCCACGGTGTCTTCTCTCCGGTCTCCGTTCTTCGATCGAACCCACGCATATTACTCTGGTATCGATTCAATCTTGCCACCTAATAACCATCAACTCCTTTCGCCCATCGCAACGCAACATCAAGGGTGTTTCTATCGCTTTCACAGCGCATGCTGGCGCTTCTATATTTGGCGTTGGCTTCGCACCCAACATGGTCATACCTACACAGTATACAACCCCCGATTGTCGGCTTGCACATAAACTAACTTTTTCCTGGATGCAGCTGCGATCATGTTATATCGTTTCTTCACTTTTTATTTCACAAAAAAGTTGTCTCTCCAAGTTAGAAGGATAAGTCGCTGATTAAGGCTAGTAAACATCGAGCTCGCTGCTTAATGTTATTTACTCCCCGTCGTGCGATCACTATGCCTACTCACAAATTATTCCCGGTTAACCGTGTTGACATTATAAATAATTCATATGAATTATATCATTCTATCTTAAATAAAAAATAAAGTTTACAGTGATTATATGTTTGTCACCCAAATATTTAATTTTTAGATTACGATTACAAAATACGGTTCAAATGCAACGAAAAGTAACCCACAACGTTACCCGAAGTGGTGTGACTGCACTGACTGCACTGACTGCACAATTTGTCTGAACACATGATACATAACTACACACGCACCACACTGTCTTATAATGCCAATGCATATATATTGTGAATTATTTGTTAATTCTAAATTACTTTAAAAAGATGTAACTCGTTTAGTGCGTGTGGTTATTTTTTAAAGTGGTCGTATATAATTGAAGCTAATTATGCATTTAAATTCAATTGATTTTTGAAGAAAAACTTTTTTATCGAAAAAAAATTGGTTACAGAAATCGGCTTACGAAAATACGCTACCGGAAATATGATTTGAAAATTAAAAGTTAAAAATTTTGCAGTAAACATTAAATATAATATATTAAATATTCCTTCCTTCACTTTAATTGATTATTTTGATGTTTATTATATTCAATTTTTATCTACTTATTATCCAAAAGTATACATTATCAATTAAGATTTCATGCGTGAACTGTTACATTTTGAATGTTGAAACCCTACATGAAATAATTCAAACAGTGCGCGAATGTCTAATGAAAATCAAATGGGATGTTTATTATGACTATTTTAGTGGTAGTCACGGTTGCCAAAATTATCACAATTTTGGTGATGTCCATATACGATTTTGTACTAAAATATTTTATTAGGCAATTAGATATTATATTTGGTAATGTATACTGATTGTTGGCGTCATAATTTTAGCCGTTTTACTTAATTTTATTATTTACTGCAAATATGGCAGCAGCGCATACAATCTAATCAAGTTTTGTCAGCTGTCAAATTCTATTGAGAGTTTTAGAGTAGATACTATTGAAACAAGGATTATTAAAATAAAAACTGAAATATTAATTTTTATCTATCACATAAATTACTTAAAAGTAAAGTTATATAATGTTAATTATAATAATAATAAAAGTGTTTTCTATACATTTTCTAGATTTGACACAAACTTGACTTCTATAACGGAGATAATAGTTCTTACTTGTAAGTAATTTATACATCAGCGCAATTGTATATATTGTATAAGTTATTAAACAGGCTATGATGCTTTGTTGATAAAAATGTTTGATGTCAATTAAAATTAAAATATTACCCGAGTGTCAGTTATAATTTTATTAGGAAAATTGCTTATTTATTGTATTTATATGAATATAAGTGCACTTAATAATTTTAAAAAATATTAAATATTAAATAATATTTTTTTATGTTAATGTTTGTTTGCGGAGTACATTAGTAATATTCAAATATTCGGAAAAGCTATTTAAATAATATATTTAAATGCGTAAGTGTGAAAAAATTGAATAATGTAATTTATGGGGACATATTTTTATTGAAGGAAAAGCAATAACTATAAAGAGCGTGCGACAATATCGCCAGAATTTATTTACTGTTTTTTCCCTCATTTGTAACTAAACGTCATTTTTTATTATAAAGCACCTCCTTTACATGCTCATTCTAAAGGTCTGTTGCTCATGAATGCAAGGCCCCCTCGGCTACTTTTTAACTGAAAGCTTTTCTATAGATGGTTTCGTTCCAATCATTTGCCCTAATGTTCAGATACTTCAGATTTAACTAAGAAATATTTTATAAAATATATAAGAAAACGTATCGGTATAAAGAAGGGAATTATCGAAAGCGTTTTACATTGAGCTTTAATGTACATTGCGATGTGATATAATGTGAAGAATAGGCTTGAAATAAATTTAAATCGCAGAACACAATTGAATTGGAATGCCGTAACCGTAGCCGAAAAAATAAAAACATTTCATTGTTTCCAAATGAAAATGTGTCATTTAATAACATCAAAACACAGCAATTTTAGACTGGATTATTTCAATATTTTTTAATATATTATATTCGTATAGCACGTTGTTTATTACAGACACCTTTAATTGAAGGACGAAACAATTCCCATTCATAGCAATAACAGCTTTTCATGCGGACCAAAAAAATATATTTTTAGTTGCTTGTTTCATGTTACTTTTTAATATAAAAGTACCCAGGAAAGTAGTTGCTTGTATTCATTTACTATTTAAATAATTCCAATTACAATACATATACAGAGAGTGCCGTAACTAATAAGCCACGGGGTAACTGGAGTTACAATATACCGTTTGAGCCAAATTTTAATAAGAAAAAATACTACAAATTACCAGGAAGCTGAAACCGAGCTTTCTTGCCTTCGTCAGTGGTTTATATATATATTCATAACAACCTATGTATATATATATATATATATATATATATATATATTACATAGGTTGTTATGTATATTTTGAGTATATATATAGTATGCTTTTAATAGTTCTATTTTGATTTCTGATAAAGGGCACTAGTATCAATAGACGAATTCACACTACAGTTTTTTTGTTTGTGAGTCTACTGAATATAAATTACAGAAGATTAAATGCGTAACATATTAGTAAGTCATTTTTAGCTGAAACGCTATATTTTATGGGCCATTAGTTACGGGAGACCATGTATTTATAATGTGTTGCCGATTATGTGTAAGAAGAGAAAAAAACTTTTTTATCTTTGATTTATCAAAAAGTGTTGTTTTTAAAAGGAAAAATGTTACATGTTGTGCAAAAGAAAACAAAATATTATCAACAGTAAAACAATATTGTATTTTAAAATAAATTTCATTAGATATTCGTAAATATTGAATATTTTCATAAGTTGCACAATTATTATTGTTATTTTCATTTATTATAGTATGCTAACGTTAATGTTTTAACAAAAAATGTATGCTGTTCAATGTTAAGGTACGGCTGATAAATCAGAAAGAAGTGCAGTAGAAAAATTTTCCGGTACTTTTGTGGTATATTAGTAAAAAGAGATTCTACATCTAAGGAGCTAACTTTCAAAAAAGTTTTAGATATAATTGATAAACGATGGCATATTATTTCTCAATACATACATGTTAATAGATTAAAAAAAAAATTAAAATTTACTATTAAAATTGCAAAAGACAATACCGGGTGACAACTGAATCAGGTACGGGCTTATATCTTTTTACTTTCGAATCTTTTCTTATGAAATTTTTATGGGTTAAAATAAATTTATATGACTCTACCTTACCTCTAAAAATTTGAAAAATATCATTTCTGGTTTAACTGGAAATAACACTAATTTAGTATTTTTAAATGGAATACCCGGTATAATTTTGCAAATTTTCTATTTTTCTTATAAGTCTGAATTTTCACCGGTTTTTGTAACATAACCTCATTTTTTTAAAACAGTTATTCTGTCACAAATTTTTTTTTAATACTCGTCAAAAACAAGTGTTTTTGCTGTCGTTTGATAAAAAAATACTTTTACGTGATACCATGGTACCAAGAGGCTTGCATTTGAAAAAAGTAAGTTACAACCTAAATACTACTTATGTCATTTATAAAATCGCACAAATCACTCAATTTTGTATAATGTGACAAAGTAATACTTTTTCCAATAGTCCCATTGTATTTAGATGTTGTTGCTATAAATTTTTTTAAAAAGTTTATTTACATTTTTTTTTTCAAAATGAAGTTATGTTACCAAAACTTCTGAAAATTTGGATTTAAACGTAAAATCTACTAACAAATCGAAAATTGTAAAATTGTACTGGGTGTTCCATTAAAAAAAACATAATTGGTGTTATTTCCGGTTAAATCGGAAATAATATTATAGAAAATTTTAACGGTAAAGTAGGGTCTTGTGATGTATTTTAACCCACACAAGTTTCATTTTAAAAAAATCTTAAATAAAAAAATATGGCCGCGTACCTGTTTTAGTTGTCATCTGGTATATTACATTTTTAGACATATTTGTCATCATCAATTATCACACAATGTAAATACATATAATCATTATTTACCAAGAATATACACCGAATTCATAGTATAAGTAACCAAAGAATTTGGAATTACAATTACAAATTACTAACTGCAAAATAATTATTAAAAAAATGGTTTTCAATTCGTTTTACAGAAGGATTACAAAGATTGAGGAGATAATTCAACAAAAATAAAATTAAGATCACAAAAATTGTTACTGGTTTTTTTTATTAAAAAAACAAAAGATAAGACGTTAACTTTTTCAAAAAAGGATACAGCATACTTAATTTCTTTCACAATTGTGATTTTAATTATATTGGACAATCAGAACAAAAATTAAAAGATTGTCTTAATAGACATGTATTAATAGAGTAGCTAATACACCACTATCTTAATATCATGTTGAAGAAGGATAAACCTTCAATTTTGAAAAAATTAAAATTGTAAACTTTCATTAATTTAATTTAATAAAATTTAAAAAACGGCAAATATCTGAAATATTAAACATCAATTCTAGACCAACCTATAATTATAATAGCGACACCGGTAATCTCAGCATAACATCATTGAGTAAGAGAATATAAATAATTATCATTTAACGATAATGTACAATAACTTGTAAGGGGTTCCTTTACCTTTATGTTTCTTTTCTTTATCTAATCCTTAAATTTTATTAAAATAGTAACTAATTAATATCAATGATGCAAAGAAAAAATACAAAGGAACATTGTTTAATACTAAAAATTGAAAATAAATTCTAAAACACTTATTTTTTTATAATTCCTTGACGCAGTAAGTGAAATTTTAATCAAATTTGATATTTGCAAATAGATTCTCGTATTGCGTAGCACAGAAAAGTATGATACTATAACATTTAATGTGTTTTGTAATGTGTTTAATGTGTAAAACTAATTATTTTTAGTTTATTGTAATAATTTATTAATTTTTCAAATTTATAATTGCTCCCATTCCCCTCTATGTTTTTTTATTGTTTTCTTTTCTTTGTTTTTATAAAAAATCCTTCCTCTCACATAGTTGTAAATTCTATTTAATTAATTTTTGATTTTCTTGTTTAATTATCCGAAAAAATATTATTGTTGTGTTGAGGAGGTTAGGTTAATTGATGAATAAAAAATAAATTAAAGAAATATGTCTCTTTGACGTCTAATTCTACATTCTACTATACAGAGTCCACAATTGAGTAAAATTACATGGGTATCTTTGTTATTAATAAAGTCGGTTAAATGGTCACAAGTGTGCATTTTTCATAGTAATTTAGATACACTTCTATTCTTAAATACTTTAAAATTCCTTTTAGTTCCGAAGACAATAAATAAAAACAAAAAATGTGTTTTTATAAAATACTTATTATTTTCTTTATTTTTTTTATTTGCAGCGTTGGCAACTATGAATATCGGTTGCGTTTTTATTTTAAATTATAATAATCAAATTAATACTAACACAAAAGGTCAAAACAAGAAAACAAAACAGATTGTGGTTACTCCTATATTTTCTTCATGAGTCCTGTGTCTCGTGCTTCATCGTTAAACAGTCGTGACATGTATCACATTCCGCTTAGTTCTTGCCGAAAAGGAGATACGAGGAACTCCATGTGTCTTATGCGTAAACAATACAAGGCGACTTTCTCTCTTCTGTTCTGTTTTATGTTCTTTAACTTACTTACTCTCGAAGCCGTTCCACTAAAGTTGCTATGAACTTTAAGATCATAGGGCCTTACGGGAATGTTGTCCGTATGATCAACGTGGCTTGCAAGACCTGGACCAACGGATCGACCGAGTACATAATATTCGTACTCAGGATGGCACTTCTTGAGTCGGAACAAAGGAGGAATGATCTGTGATTCGACATTTTACAGTAGCGCAGAGTTTGATATATCGTGTATAGTTTGGCGATATATTTACTGGTAAACTGTGTGTAGTGATCAGGAGTATGTTGCGTTCTCGGTAAAGAAAGCGTTACTAGCCCCGCGGTCCGTTTTCCAAACCGTCAGTTTATACTTGCGAAGAATCAGGGTATTCGGTGATTAAGTTTAAACACTTGCCTCTAAAGACACCGAGGCAAGTGTCGCGTTTCCTAAGGGAGGTCAGATCTGTTTGTGTACCAACCCTTGTCAAAAGCTACTCAACCTTGAATACTCTTGGAGGATCTGTGTACATTCTCGTCATCAGCTCTTGCGCTTGGACGCACGTCTGCCCTGTCTATGTTACTTCTTTGCTGAGTTTGATTGTGAGTGAAAACTTGCCGGTGTCCTTTCTCTGCACGTGTTACGGCCGCGTACTGTAGTACGAAACGATAAAGAAAGAATACCCGACTTGTAGCACAGACGACTCGGCGTAGGACTCGTCCGGAAGGCTCCGGTGCCGTATTTTATCCCTGCATGGTGAACGGCGTCTAGGGCTTTCAACCGTATTTTACGAGTAGATGAATATAACGTGCAACCGTAATCGATCCTGGATAATACAAGGGCCTTGTACAGCTGCAGCAGCACCGCTTGCTAGTTGATACTGGCATTTAATGTCGTTGAATGCTTTTTTTAACACGTGACCAGCTCGATAGGTCAGAGATCTATCAAACACCAGCCCTAAGAAACGGATGGTTTTGATGCATGAAATGCTGTTGCCCCGCAGATAATTTATTTATTTTTGGCATCCTCGTAGATAAAGTGCGGGGTCTTTGTGAGATCGTCTGAGGCGACAAAAATGCACACAGGAGGTTTTTGTTGATGAGAAACGAAAAGCCCTCGACTAACCGTCTCGGTTCACCATGTCTATGGCGGCCTGAAGTTGACGTGAATACTCGCCATGAGTATTGAATCATCTGCCAAGTAGGCCAAAAGAGTGATGCTAAATGGCGACTCTTAAAGGATAAACTCCCCGTTTTCATATCATGATGTAAATGTCCAACAGTCGTTCTCTTATACGATTGGGTAGCTGTTCATTTCGTTTGGTATACCATCCAATTGAAGCGCCCTCGCCACTAATTCTGATTCATCTCTTCCATGGAAAAGTTATAAGGGAAAGACTTTTAGAGGAACCTCTTGATCGATTTTTCTCGTAGTTTTGAGAGCTACTTGCCAGTCTGTACGGTCGAGTCACCATCTCCGGGGAATGCATTGTCTTACCCGTCTGACGATGGTTTTTACAACGATTGCGAAATGATCGCTGCCGTGAAGGTTGCCTAAAACGTGCCGCGAGAGACGAGTGGCGAGGGGCGTTGACAAGAAACATAAATCGATTGCCGAGAACCTTGACCCTCCTGCGCTGAAATGAGTTGGCAACTACGTGTTAAGGAGAAACGTCGATTTGGTCGAGAAAATTTCTACAAGATGTGTAGTCCCTGAAAATGAAGTTCTGGTGGAGCTTGAAATGCGTCTCTTGGAGGCACACGCAGAAAGGTACGTGCTTTACCAGGATCATCTTGAGCTCAAAACCATTGCAATTCTACTGAATTTATGTTCTTCACATTGGAGTTATAAAAGACACCGATGCCAGATGATGCTCCATTATCAGCGCATGCGCTGTTGAAATATTGGTATCTCTTCCTTTTAAAGAAGTCGTCGCTTTCCAGCGATAAACCGATATCGGACGACATCGCTAATTTATCTTCCGTCAAGTCGATTGTCTGATTACCGACTTTACTTTTTGGCGAAATTTTGACTTGAGTTTTCGACTGATTGGTGTAGGAATTGGATTGCAAAACCTCTGGATTTTTAGCCAAGAAGACCCACGACGAATTCCTAAGCCGAAGCCTCCACGTAGATTGTGGAGGTGTTATAATTTTATTTTCTAAATGGGGAGTTGGTTTGCCACGTGTGCATATGCTTTGAGCATCATGACATTGATGTGCTACGTTTTTTAAAGCATTGATAGGAGGTTTAAACGTAACGTTATGAAGATTTGCCAGGTTTGAAGCGTATATCCACAGCCAGATAATTTGCTGCCCGCATGGGTGGGTGAACCGGTAGATAGATCTGTGGATAGATCGGAGGGTAGATCGAAGGGTAGATCGGGGGGTAGATCGGAGGGTAGATTGGAGGGCAGTGGAAAGTACGTGGGTTGGTGAGTGAGTCGGGGGGTTGGTCAGTTTGAAAATCGGTGCGTGGGTGGGTCGATAGGTAAGTTGGTCGACCGGTGACTCGGCCGGTTTGTGAGGGACTCTGGGCCCTTCAATAATAATTGTAAATGTTTATAAAAAAGTTATAAAATTTATTTTTATACTCCCGTCAACGATGGGTACGTCAGCTAGTATATTATATAATAATAAAACAGAATGGAATATTGACGTTTAAATGTTCGATGAGCTTCTATTACTCTAATTTCCGATAACTTTCTCGCATAAATTCGGCTTCAATTATTTGCTAATTCTCAGAACAAATCCATCAGGTATTCAGCCAAGTATAAATAGTTAGCACTCTTTGGTCAAAATTCATTTCAAATCATGTTACACACACTGACTGTGTAAGTTATTATCAATTTTTCATACTTTCATTGTTTATCAATTATTAGTGGCAATAAAGCTATACTGATGAGAAACAAATTTCGAAACACGTCTATGGATGATTTTAGACTATTTCATTATATTGTTCAATTGTATTTGTTTCATTATTCAATTATTTATTTATTTATTTTAACTTTTTTTAGTTCTCTTTATTATTTTTTAAAATTTTTTTTGAATCAAATTTTACTTTTTAAATTTTTGGTATTACATTACTAGTAGTACTAGTTGTAATACGCAAGTTGCTTTTATATTATACGAAGTAATTTGTTTTTTGATTTTGTAAGACGTCTTTACACAAGTTAAACGATAAATTCGTTTTTTTGTATTATTTTTAAAAAATAATTCAAAATTTAAAGAAGATACGCAAAAAACAAGCAAAATTGATTTTTGAATTCTTTTATTTTACAATCATACACTTGGTTTCCCGATGGGGCACGACCTACGAAAGCCCCATATATAAAAACACGATTGAATTACAAAACTGAAAATATAATCTCTTCAAAGTTAGATGTCAATTAGTCAATTATTATTTTAAAAATTAGAATCCAAGTCTTTGAATAATTAATAAATGCTTCATTCAAATTTGCAAGTTTACTAATATATAATAAGAAAATCGATGACAAAACTGAAATAAATTAGAGTTAAGGTAATCGATGTAGTCCGATTAATATAGCGTTAATAAAATGATTTATAATTTCGGTCTCGAGGCTATGTAAATATCAAAAAACAAATTTGTTATGACAAATTGACAAAACATATGAATAAAATGCGTGTCTCGGATTAAAAAGAACTTATTACAAGTATGATTGATGAGCTGAAAAAAGTATTCGTAATTAAAGATATAAATTTGGTGTTAAATTTATACGAAATACGAAATGAATAGCGGTTTAGCGGTCGGATAAGTCCTAATATTTATGAATGTTTTATAAGCGACTGACAGAAATATATATATACAAACATATATATATATATATATATATATATATATATATATATATATATATATATATATATAGTA
>JARJEC010055331.1:0-11616 GCA_030264575.1 Tachinus sp. AB-2021 | reverse complement strand
TATATATATATATATATATATATATATATTTTATCCTAATTATTTATTGAATACACTTTTTATAATAATAATAGTAGCTTACAGTTTATCAATTTTGTGGGTTTCAGTTATTTAAAGTTCAATTAAAAACAATTTAATGACTCATTCACTTCCTATGAATTAATTAATAGAACGAGTTTTAATAGTGCATTTTATTATTTATTTTCAGAGATAATGTTGGAAAAATAAGAGTGTTTTCGATAAAAGTGGCACTGGCAACATTATGTGCTGGAAAATTAATGGATAAATTAAGATGTAAGTATCTGAAATAAATATCTTAAAATGACAACACGGAAATGTAAATATTTTGATTTGCACTGTTCCTGCTACTACTACTGCATACTACATTTTGCTAAAAGTGAAAGTAGCAAGGTTTATATTAAGATTGGCATCCATCCAGAGTTGTAAATCTTAAAGTACACTTTACAATCATTTGAATATGTTATATGACCTCATATTTTACCAAAACTATTATATTTTATGTTACTCGTTGGCTGATTTGCTGTATATACTAACACACTTATCGATGAATTAAATTCAGGAAATTGTGTAATTTTGTTTTAAAAATATCTTATTGTTTATGTCATCTGCCGGATTAATCGAATTTTTGCGGATAGTTTAATTTGTTTATCTCGTCTTTCTGTTATGTTATGGATGTTTATACTATTTTATGGTTTGCACTTTATTATTTAAGTACATAATTTTGAAAGATACTTTATATACAAGATTTAATTTATATTACATTATTTGTAACAAAATGATGATCAGAAAGCTGTTTATTATTTTTTCCAAATAAATTACAAAAATTGGACGTCGATTTTTTATGCAGAAATATGATAATTAATTAATTAATTTTAACTTTTTAAATATGCCTACGTTTTGGTAACTAAGCTACACCTTTTACACTTAGCACAACTTACATGTATTTAACAACATGAATACCTAACCCTTTTGCTGCGCAAGCCGATTTCAATAGTTGCACCCTGGTGCAAGATTTTCTTTGTATATAGAGATCTTGCGTCATAATACTATATACATGCGGACATGTAAGTATTTTCAATTAAACTCACTCCTCTTGGGTGCATTTGTCCACTTCTTCCACTTGAACCATATTTATTTGTTGCAGACATATACGGTTCTCGCAGTAAAAGGGTTAAAAGACGAAAATAGATCTGATTAAATAATCATTGTTCAAATTCTTTTTTAGATATTTTTTCTCAAATATCTGACAGCAATGGTCTTCTATTAATGTGGAGATTTAATGAATATCTCCAAGAAGTACTTTCTCTTCCGGCGGCTGTTTATGAATCTCCTACTTTTAATTATACAGATTCTTTAGCTACAACAATTTTTAATCCGGTATGTAAACTTGTTTCTTATTCTTGAGTTGTCGGAGATAATTTATTTACATTTAAGAATGCAAAAGTAACAGTGAATGATTTTCTGGATACTATGATGTCGGACCCCGGACCCCCACCCCTAGTTTGGCTGCCTTTATTGCATCGCTTAGCAACTGTAGAAACTGGTAAGTTAGAAATTTAGTAAAATCCCTCTGGTGAAATTTTGTGAAATTTAACTGTTGACATTCAATTTTACTTATTCTTTGTTTGTCTTTTGTTTAATGCATTTTTTTGTTTAGTTTTGATTTTTTTAAATAATAATTTACTATTTTTATTCAATTGCTATTGTTGTTAATATTGTTTTTTTTTTGGTTTATTTTGATATTTTTGTAAATTAATTTAATTAAAAACAACAGAGATCCTAAAACATGTTGTTAAGGAAATTGTATTTTAATGACTTAACATTCTAAAACACGTTGTTAAGGAAATTGTGTTTTAAGATGCTATTTGCATTCTGCCTTCTAGATATTAAAAATAGTTAATATTCAAGCAAGAAAAATATAAAATAAGGTTTTGTTTTTGCAGAAATATTCATTTAAATGTGACGTTATTTTTTATGTTTTAATTTACATTAACTGCTCTGCTACATTTATCTATTATACGTATATGTTTCAGTAACTCATCCAATACAATGTGATGCTTGCCAAAAGGAAAATTTTCCCGGTTTTCGGTACAGGTGCCAAAAATGTCCTCATTACAATATGTGTCAGGAATGTTTTTGGAGGGGACGAGTGTCTGCGCCACATACGTTAGACCATAACGTTAAAGAATACTCATCGTTTTCCCCTACGAGAACCATTGGACACTCGTTAAGGAAATCATTTAGATGTGTACCAGATAAACCTAAAAATAATATACCCAGATTTCCTGAACAACCTGAAAAACCTTTGAACCTCTCACATATTGTGTAAGTATAAAACAAATAAATTTATCAATTAAAATTTTATTCTTAAGTCTTATAATAGATATTTGTAAATATTTTCAGTAGAAATTTAGAGCATCCTAAATTGCAATCGTCAGTATAATGTATTTTTTAATTTGGGAATGTTTCAAAATTTGCAATCTATGGTTAATTTATTAATTTATTTGTTTTTAAGGAAATACTTGTTATTTTGTAAAACCACATCATATTCACTTTTTTGACTTGACATTTTGAATTTATGTAAAGATTGTTTCAATTGTATTAGTTTTTATATGTTTATTATTTGTATAATATTAGTTTTACATGATTTTATTTACAAGTATACCAACAGTGTTTTTACATGTACAGGCCACCATCACCGCTTCCATCTCATAATGGCTTTCCCGATGGTAACAATTTTGTTCAACATTACGATGGGATGGGTAGTTTAGATAGTCGATCGACAGCTAGGAGGTTAGTCAAATCATAATAAATACATTCAATTAATTTAATAACAATTATTTTTTAATAGTTTGGATAGTGCCAGAGACGATGAACATAGATTAATAGCTAGATATGCAGCGAAATTGGCTCAGGAACAACGGGCTGGGATGGTAATGAATTACAATTTTATTATATTAAACTCCAATTTAATTAATGGCCCTTTATTCCCAGCATGTTTTTCAATGGCTTTTATGTGTTTGATAAACAGAAACTGGTCTACGAATTCAATTGTGCTTAGTACTAGTTCATACGATTTGATTTTTTCTTCATTTTAGTTCTATTATTCTCTCTTCTGATAACTTTTAAGTGTGCTTTTGCTGTTGCTTTAGCCGAGAGGAGGCAGTCTTAGAAAAAATTCCCTTTCACCGGACACGGTAAGTATTTTCTAGCTTTCTAGGTGCACATTTGCATGTTACTTTTATAAGTCGAGCACTTCAGCATACAAAATAACTCAATTGTTAGAACGGTTAATAATTAACTTTGTAAATATTAAGTCATTTTGTATATATTATTACTGATTATACTGTAAGTAATTATTTTATTTATACAAATGTTAGTACTATGACTGCTTGTTTATAATATTTATAAAGAAAAATAATTAAATTTAAAAAAATTGAACTTGGTATAAATATATTTTTCAAAAAATAAATTATTGAAAATGTTACTGAATAGGAGACATTAGTATAATATGATAGTATTTTAGCATATGTTTTTTGTTTAAAGGATTATTTAATGAATAATCTATATTTATTATTTTAGGGGCGTGTTCCTTCAGAGGCTTGCCTTGGGATGGATTCAACAAGAGCACAACGTGAACTTATTAGTCAATTAGAAGCCAAGAACAGAGAAATTATGAGAGAAATAGCTAGACTAAGGTAAAACACTATTTGTTTGACACTTAAATCGACAATGTTGCACCAAAAGAGCAAATATGTATACTGAATTTGAATTCTTTTAAACTCTCTCCTAGCTTAGGTAGGTAAGACAGGTTGGAAACTTTTGAAATCAAATCAGACTACCAAATTAATGTAATTTAGAAATGTGAAATTGTTAGTCAGTGACTTACATGTCAGTGACTTCCTGTTATTTCTTCAATAAACATTTATTAAACCTTTTCTATCGAAGTGTATACTGGATGTTTTTTTTTCAAAAGTATCAAAAAAATCGGGGCAAAATAAAAAACTCCCTGAACACGTACATTTTTATTTTGAGACAATTTTTGACAAGTGTGTGTTCTCTCTGCCTTCTAACAAGCACCTTCCAAAAATGTTAAATCTCATCACCCATTTGGTGACATTTCATTTAATAGGTTTTTATGCCAGTAATTCAACAGTGTATCTTTTTTAAATTTTTTCTAATTTATATGAAATGAGCAAAATATTTGAAAACCGTAAAACGTGTCAGTTTTTATATTAAAGGGGTTATCTTTTGACATATTGTTCACATGTGTGACAGTTTTGCCCTCTCCTCCGACAAGCAGCTTAAGAAAATTTTAACGGGATGACCCACCTTGTGGTACCTCATTTAAACTTTTTTACGGTAGTAATTTAACTGTACAATATTTTTTGAGTACCCTAAAATTATTTTTTCTAATTTATATGAAATAGGAACATTTAAAAACTCCAAAATACGTATATTTTAAGGTTCATCTTTGACTTGCCATTGTTGTATAAGTATATTTTTATTTTGTTGGAAATATTATTTAATTACATAAAATATGAAAACACATTTAGATTAGGTTAGACACGTGAACAAAAGTACGTCAAAGTTTGACCCCTTTAAATATTCTAATAAAATTTATAAGTTAGGTGTATATTTTTTATATTGTTATTTATTAATAGAAATTTTGAATAAAACATAAATTTACATTGTCGAGTATACCAACCAAACAATTTAAGAAGAAAATGATTTATTTATGCGACGATCGAGCTGACGAACGGTTGCTACTAGTGATTGGTTCATTGCTTTCCCATGATTCGTTGTGAAAATAATTTTAACGAACGGTCTCCGAACTATTCGGCTTGCATATTTATACTTACATTTGCAATAATGAATCTGTTTTTCAAAAGTATGGCCTCAATGGTAAAAAGTCAGGCTGCTTTTGGTGCAATATACAATTGATTTTTTTCTTCACTTCTTTAGAACTTATTTTTATAGAGCATTAGCAAGATTGGTTCAATACATATTCGTAGCTGAACATGCAATTTTTTAACATATTTTTATTACTGAAGTAACAAAAAAATATATCAGTTTTCAATACTTAAAAATTATACACACTAGTGATTTCTTTGATATGTACTAGTATGCCATGTGCATGTTGTTGACGATGTATCTATAGAACTAGTCTTCCTAATGCGCTATCAAACGAAGCAAACAAAATGATAAATTTTTTTTAAGATGTTATTTCATTATAAAGCAACAGTGAGTAAAGTTATTTAATATAATATACACTTTTATATCACATATGTTATTAAATTTTATTGCACCACACGTGAATGTTTCATAAAAGTGATGCCGTTATATGATATTGAATGAAAAACTTGTAATGACCCACAATAAAAATGATTGTACAGTTGACTCTCGATTATTTAAACTTAAAATATAAATAAAAATATTGAATAGACGGTCAAAATTGTCATTAAAAGTTGAGACATTGTAAATATATATAAATATTTTTTAACTCAAAATGTCTATTTGTACTAATTTGCATTTTAGAGACTGATTCTGGACGACACGTTAAGAATCAATATCGAATTATTTGGTTTGGGTAGAAATTGTGCAAACTAGTTTGTAACTACATAGTTCACATCAGCTATAAAGAATTTTCGAACTTCGGGTACTTGCTCTTAGGCAAAAATCGATTTGACGAGTTTGAACACAAAAACCCTAACCGGTTTGAAACAAGTACTGGAACAAACCTTATGTTTCACAGTTTCAGTTTTTAGTACCAGGATTTGGATAATTGCGAGTCAACTTAAAATAGCAAATACACTCCTGTCATGCTTTATTAACTAACCCCAATAAAAGAAATTTCAATTAACCTCAAATCACTAATTAACCAAATTGCATGTTTTATAATTTTCTTTTCCTGTTTCTGTATTTTAACTAAGAAGACAACAGGAATTGGAGTCCAGTGGAGGTCATGGTCCTGAAAATCCTGCCCTTATGAACGAGCTGCGTGCATTACGGATGCGAAAAGACGAGCTTGAAACTCATTTAACCACATTGCAAGATTCCCGACGGCAATTAATGATACAACTCGAAGGACTAATGAAGATGCTCAAGGTAAACAATGTTCGATGATTTAATAATTTATTACGATATCTTTTGTATAATATAGTTTCTGCACTTTAAATTGAATGATTACACATTAATACTTCTTCTTTATGATTTAGCATAATATGTATAGAACAAAGTGTATGTACATAGAATTTATCTATTAGAATTTAGAGGATGCTGTACTTTAACCATGAAATAAAAGCTAACCTTATAAAATCTTCTCAAGTTCAATATTATTATCAAACCTAATCATTCTCATTAGCTTATTTATTTTGTTTACATTTTTTTGGTATGATTTGTAGAATGCAATTAGATTTTATAATCGTAGCTTTTGTTTCGTAAAGTAATGAGATATAAATAAAATCCCTAAAAATCATCAACCATCCTCCAACAAAAACTTGTCTACAAAATATACGTTTTATTGATTTTCGATTAAATTAACATTTAATTTCAGAAACTGCTACCGTTTTAACTTATGATTTTATACAACAAATATAATTTTACATGCGTTTTATTTATTTTAAGAAACTGTTTATTGATTATGTTGTTTTTTATTTGTTTCTTTCTTTTTGTTTTGAGTAGCTAAAATCCACAATATTTATTCAGAACCATCAATCATCGCCACGTAGTACGCCTAATTCCTCTCCACGTAGTACTAAATCACCACCTTTACCACCTGGTGCTGTTCCTGCGACACAGGCAGGACCGCGCAGTGCTCCCCAGACGCCGCTCGGTCATCCGCCCGGCCAGCCAATGGGCGGGGCTCAGTCGGATCAGCGTAGCCACAGTTTGGTCGCCGCTTTGGGCGGTATTGGAAATACGAACTCGCTTGATAGGGGCGAACGGGCCCACCACAACAGCGACCAATTGGCCGGTGTAGGTGGCGATGTGCGCAACGCGTTCGGCGGCTCGTCAAATATTAACGTTGGTAAGTTATCAATTGAGTTTATGTTCAATTATTATATACAATTTTCAAGTGTCATTTACTATGATAATGCTAAGTTATTTTTTAAGTCTCAGTTTACACAAGATTTCTATGAAAATAAGAACCGCATTTTAGTATAACAGTGTTATTTAAGTATAAATGTTTGGCATAAAAGACACTAAAAACAGAAAAATAAAAAGTTTTAAATTATCACGCACTTTGACTTTATTTAAAAAAAAAATAGTAAATATAGCAAAAGAAACAAAACTTTATTATTTACATCAATGGTTACCAAACTGTTTACCCCTCAAAAACATATTGTGCTGACCCCCTAAAGAAAATAGAAAATTGTGTATGTACGGAAGACGTCGCACACAAATACGTCCACGGTTCACAAATATTCACTCGAAAGATCAGAAACTTGTTAACAGCGAAGATATACATGTAAATTTTACGCCGGGGATTCTGGGATTCAGGATCCACTGCGACCCCTTACGATAGCTTTGGCGGCCCCTAGAGGTTTGTGGACCATGGGTTCAAAACCACTGATTTACATAATTACCCATTTTGGCGGTGTATTCCTATTGTGGCTTCTAAATGTTTTAAAGTTATCGATAAACTTTTTATTTTCGTTTTAGTTATTAGCTTTTGTACATTGGTTTGTGCTTTCATTTTTAAAGGGAATTTTACTTTACTAATTTTACTACTTAAGTAACTACTCACTTGCTAAGTATTGTTTTTCTGTTTAAATCAATTGGTTTGAAATTTTTTATTCTTGACATGTGTTTGACGTTTAAATGAAAATAATTTATCATAGAAGACTTGATCTGCTTTTTCTATTTGTCTACTAATTAATATGTATTATGTCTCACTTTTATAAGCTTTCATGCCGCATTTCTATCTTTTACTTTGCCTAGCCAATCATTCTTCACAGCTACTTATTTGACAATGCGTATCCTTTATATGTACCGCTCATGTTCTCACTCCTCAAGTGTTTCAGTTGTTTTGGACTCACAATTTGCTATAGATGTTTCACTTTGAAAACAACATTTTAAAAATGGCAATCTTGTTTTTTGTGAAATCGTAGAAAATGATGTAAAATTTTTATGAAATCTTTCACTTTCAATGACATCCTATCACATTTAGGGAAATTACAAAAAATATATTTTTTATTAAATTCTGTGAAATTAGCTAAAATTCTATTTACTATTTCACACATTCTATCAACAATATCTTCTGAAGAATATTTATTGCGTCTATCTTCAAAATCGTCTAGTTTCTAATAAAGTCAGTGAGTTTTGTGCCTTTCTTGTAAACGGTAAAGTAAAATCAACCAACTCTCTAGAAAACCAAAATAATTTAATAGATTAAATTAAAAGAAATTCAACTGTCCTACTTCACATTGGTATACTGAACCAAAAAGGTGTACTTTATTAAAAATTAATAGTATTTATTAAAAAGTACATTACGTTTTAGTCAAGCAACTAGTTAACAGTATTTAAGTATTTTGTTCATAGATTTATGAACAGTTCAGGAAAGTTCAGATCAATGAAAACGTACATTAATTCGATGTACAACGTACAATTCAATGTATAAAGTTGATTAAAGTGCTGATAGATTTTATGTATGCGTGAATAGATTTTATATTATTATGCGTTAATAGTTTTTATGAACTAGTTCATTGATAATATGAACTTTTTTCATAGTTTTATTAAATTTGTATATAAAGAGCATGCATTTTACATAGACATTACGTATGAATTTAATTAATTTAATGTTACTTGTTAATAAATACATTAAATTTTATGGGCATTATTGTTTATTGTACATTTGATTGTTGAGACTGATACTTGTTGAAACTTCATAATAACTTCATGTTTATAACATTTCAAAATTATATTATGCTTGATGATAGCACAGCGTGATGAAACAATTGTTAATTATAATTTTGTTTAATATAATTTTGTGTTTTGTTGCTGCAAATCACGAAGACGAAATATTGACTTTAGACTTCATAAATATAACCTGACCTAACAAAAAATGATGTATAAAGGAAAGGCATAAATCACACATCTTGACCTTGTCATTCTTTTCGAATATCGTAACTAAATTTTCTGAATTAGTTCATAAATATTATTAATGTGTTCATAGGGCTATAAATATATTAATAGACCTATGAACTAATTGATAAATACTAATATCTTGTTCATAGAGTTATGAATGTTATTAACAAATGAATCTACTAAATAGTTTTATAAATTGTATTAAGTCGTTCATTCACTTAAATTTTTTAAACACGTTTATAGACTTATGAATAAATACTATTAAGCTGTTCATAAAATTATGAATGTTTAATAAATTCTATTAACACATTAATATAAAGATTTTTTTCATTAATGATATGGATTTGTTCATGAATTTCTTATTATCTGCCATTCATTGGTACTATGACTTCATAAAACTATCAACGTCTATTGATAGAATCTATAAACTTTTACATAAATATAATTAAATTTTTCATAAATTCTATTAACTCCAGTCTATTAACAAGTTAATAGATAATTATGTGTAAGTGTTATTTTCACTGTACAAGCAACAATAATCAAATGAAAGCAGATTTTTAAATTTGTCTACTTTATCTACCTTTTCAGTTCTTTAATTGTTGCTTCTATATTTGTACACTCTTTCTCTTAGATTTTATTGTGCAAAACAAATGAATTGGTATTAAGTAAGAACAATCATCTGACTACATATTAATTCGATCGGTGTAAAGTTAATGGTTTAACAATGTTTATCCAGCATCAATTTTATGTTTCAGCAACTGACCTTTTTGCTCAATGCGTTTGCTTAATAATATTTGGATTCTCATTAGTTAATGATCCGATTCCGTTCGTTCCTTGACTATGCATGGATTGGTTAACCAGTTTATTCACAAGCACATAATCTCTCTCCGCGATACCCTTTGGTTCTACATAGGTATATTCTCATTTCCGCCCATTAGGATGCATTTCCATTTAGATTATCATAAAACAACATTTCCGTTTTTATTTTCTGTTTTGTCGTACGAATGTATGGTTTTTCCATATGTGTCTTATTTGATAATTTTTTTAAATATAATTTGAAATAGTAACTAAGACAAATAGTTAAACAATTATGCAGCTATAAATGGTACAGGCGTCGGGTTTTGAAGAATTTTGAGATGTTATTTTTCATTATTTTTCTTCTTTATCCTCTGGATGTCAATATGGTGAAAGCGCCGGGCACAAATTACTGTTCTTATATATTTTTTAAGAAATGTTCAGAAAAACCATTGCTTTGTTGTTTTATCTCTGATGATAGTTACAGGAGCAATAGCACTTCCAAGAACGTCTACATATAAACAAGTTATACTATGCAAATACAATTAGTAATTGCCGATGTTCGCTTCCTGACGCGATGTCTGGCCACGCAATATTATCGCATGTTTTTATAGAAACGTCATTCCTTTCTGTTTGGACAGTTGTTTCTAGTTGTGAAGATAATCGTAAAAATATATCAGGACAAATTAGTTTTAATAGAAGATGAAAATTAATGCTATTATTACAAATGAAAGGAAAAATAGTTTTACTCACTAAACATATTTATTTAAAAATTCTTATCGTGTTTTTGTTTGAAATGGCCTTAGTTAGATAAAATATGTTTCTATAATATTTCTTGTTCATTAAATTTGTTAATGTTTATATCTCAAAGATAATTTGAATAGTCGGGACGTAGGACGTAGGCGTCGACGGCGTTTGCGTTCGTAAGACGAAACTATGCCCATTTGAAATACATTGTAGCAGTGACATTCAACCGACGAACTCTGTTACAATGCGTTTTAAATGGTCGGCATCTAGATGATTTTTGTATTTTCTTGTTTCCTAGAAGCATATAAAACGTGGGTTTTTTCTCGTATCTTTATCAAAATGTATGTCGGTAATGTTTTCGGATCTAGTACTATTTAGGAAGAAAAACTGTAGGTCCCGTGTACTATCTATGTCAGGGGTAAGCAACCTTTTTCTTCAAAGGGCTAACCCAAATTTTGAAATCTATGGTGGACGGCAATTAAAACACGTATTAAAATTTTACGATAAATAGTAATATATCGAGTGCATTGAAAATTACCGAAAAGATTTATTTTTTTAATTTTTTTATTTAAACTCCAATTATTTACAATCTGTCTCTATAGAGTAAATAATTAAATGGTTACATGTGTACAATTAACATTCGGAGAGGAAGGAGATAATTTCATTGAGTTATTTCCTTTTTGTGCTAGGCTATTAGTTAAATCTGGTTATTAAGTCTGTTGGTTTGTAGCGTTTTAATCGGCGCACTTCACCGTCAAGATTGAAAAGGTCTTTTGCAAGTCTATTTGGATGTGTTGATAGTCTATGTTTGTATGTGACACTATGCCTCTTGACTTCACTATTGATGGAGGGGATTTGAAGATCATTTTCTATTATGTGGTTAGGGACGTACCATGGGGCATAAACCATATTTCTTAGGACTTTGCTCTGGAACCTCTGGATGATTTTCAGGTTGGAGTTGGT
>JARJEC010055300.1:0-14452 GCA_030264575.1 Tachinus sp. AB-2021 | reverse complement strand
TTAAAAAACAAAGACATAATCAATTAAATCAACTACCAATCGATACTGATCATTTGCTGTTGTATTTTGATTACGGTTAACAAGGGCTCGTTGTTGATGTTCTATCCCTTAGCCTTCTTCTAAACCCGAAAATAATCACCACTATTCATCAGTTTATCCATCTACAAAATTTTATACAAAACACACATTGAAAAAGAAAATAGCTCGTGTAGTGTGACTTGACATGGCAGTACAGAATTCTTTTTACTTTGTGCACATGGGCACTAATGTTTTAGTACCTTTTTTTTTGGTGCGTTTTCAGAATAAAATACCTTTTACAATTGTGGCTGACTGAAACTAAATCTATTGTGTCAAAACCGTCCGTTTAGTAACATAAGCCATAAGAAATTACACCACCAAAAACGCAATTATTTAAACCTATTAATTTATTTTGTTTGCAAAAATCTAATAAGTTTTACTGCATCTTGTTTTATTATGGTAATACTAGGAATACAAATAGGTGTTAATAAAAATTATTCTACGCAGGTGAAACAAATCATAATTAACCAAGGTCTGTCCATTATCCAGTTTGTAAATATTGTTTTTCAACAATCGATTTGAAATATAGACTGTGAGCATCTCAATTGATGTGAGAAAGTGTACTTTTTTCATCTTGGGGAGAATGTAAATTACGCAATATTAAATGACATTTGAGAAGCTGCGTATGAAGTTCCTCGAGTATTAAAATCAAAGCCGCCTAATTAGTAAATATAAACCCTTTTTTCTTTTTTATAACAAAATTCTTCCAGTTGTGGAAAAATAGTATTCAAACCTTGTTAAAAAAATGCCCTTGCAGACCTTGGGCAATTATAACTTTGCCCGTCTGCAAGCACTTTCTTACTTGGGTTTGAACAATTTGGACAATTATAAACCTCGTCTACAGCTCGGTTGATAAACTTTACTGTTTTTTTGATAAACTTTGCCGCCCGCAGTCTTTAAGAGAGCTCTTTCTTACCCGAGCTTGAAATATACTATTTTCCGCTACTAACAAAGTAAGTAAATTTTACGACCATAGTAATTTGTGCAGAAGCTTTGTTTATCAAATTTGCTTTGACAACGCAACCAATTTACTTACGTTCCTAGGAAAATAATAAAGTGTCATAAATATCATACTAAATGCGGACTGAAGAATATGACTTTTCACTTGTAAATAAGTAAACATAATGTAGTTAATATTATGTCAAAGTAATAATCTTTCTCGAATGTTATAAGGTTCCTACGGTTGTTGTAGCTGAAATATTTATTTATTAAACATTTACTATAAAAAAGTTGGAATAGAACTAAATAATTTTTTAACGCATTTAAAGCTTTCAATGACCGTTTTTTATGTCACACTTTTTATGTATACACAATTACCCTTGATGATGCGACTAGTATTTACGATTCACCAAAGATTAGGATTGAGCACACATGCAAAACATTTGCATCTTTACAATACCTGCCACAATTGGTGGTTTATTTTGTCGTGTTTTTAAAGTAAAACTTTTTTGTGGGCGTTTTCGTTTTTATCTATCAATCTATCTCAATAACACTAATCAATTTCACATTTTGATTCTCTTCTTTCTCTTTTGCGTCAGTTTTTTATGCGTCAAATTCATTAAATTAAAGAAAATGTAAAATCGATTAGTGGAATTAACATGGAGAAACATTAATATAAAAAATCGAATATGACAAATTAATTAATAATATTTATTAGTCAGATACATAACTCCATATCAAAGTATAAAAATCAATTTTATTGAGTTACTTTGATACACATTTAATTATAAACCGTTCTCAGTGGCAGACCGTCTATGATGGTAGAGGTTCAGGGTTCGGTTCCCGTTCAATTTTCTGTTTCCTTGCTCCATAAACTACTTTCTTAACACTTCTACAGTTCTCTTTCTGATCTTTTTACTAAATGGTTTATTGGTATAGTATAGTTATATGTAAGCGTTATAGATTTGATGCACACTCTGCGTTCTAGTTACAAAACTGTAACTGTTATGTCTAATTTTCATAGCTTCATCGGAGTCGCGTACAGCAATACTAAATATACCATTTTGTATTGTCTCATCTTGGTTTAATCCGTGTTTTATTCTTTTCTAGGGTTGCCATTTAGACATAGCATTGTCGTTTCTACTAAAGTATAAATTACTAGGTAATTAATTACTTTTTATTTATTATTTATAATTTATATGGAAATTGTAATGGTAGTTATTTAAATCAAAATTTTGCATTGATATTATTGAAAGTTTTCGTTGGTATAATGTAAAATTTATTATAAATATGATATATTATAAATATGATTGGAATAAATTGAAATTGACTAGTTGATGAAACAAAAAAGAGGGGAATAAAACGCACCAATCCAATATTATTATTTGAAATAGGGAGTTATTTCCATAAGTAATTTGTAAATCGTAGCTTACAGAAATGGTGTGATGAAGTAAGATTCTGTGAAGGGTTGCAGGAAGAAAACATATTTGATATATAATATGGACAGACAAATCCAATTTTCAGTAGTAATACCACAAGAGACGGAAAATAATGCGAGACTAATTCAAGTTTTTTTTTAAGTTTGATACCGGGCAATAATCACGAGAGGGCGAAGCCTCCAGGTGATATAAAAAATAGTCATAAAAATAGAATTTTTAATAGAAATATATGCTCATTATTAGAATAATACGAAATCTGGTTTTAGTTACGTTTTTCTTTAATGTGTGGATAAGGATACTGGATAGTTAACTACTGGGACTTTATTACTGTAAAACACTAAACAATTACATCTTTCACTAGTCGTAAGATAATACTTATGGTTTTAACATAATGGTCGAATACCTGATTTTTTAAATAACAAATTTTTTCAAAACTGGATTGCTAACCGAGGACCCGTTGTGTAGACGGGTAGATTGCCTATATTTTTTTTGTGTGGGGTTTGTAGAAGAATCAATTTTATAAAATTTCTACCCAAAATTTCGAGGAGTAAAGTAAAATTAAAACAGTTTATTTTTATTAACACATACACCCGTACTGCTGCAAAATTCAAAAGCAAACTTAATTAAGCAAACCCACAAATGTTTACAATCTAGCATATCATGTAAATTATAATATATTGTTTCTTTCTTTAAGTTAAGATTTGAAGAAAATCAGAAATTATCCATATCTCTATACTAAAAATCCTTACTCTGTTGTATTCATAGTATATAAATTATATATTTATCTTAGAATTATAAAAAAACTGATTTTAATCAATAAGTTGTAAAATATATTATGACAAAATTAAAAAGGTAAATTGTTGGTACTGACCCAATTGATAAGCTGTTGGTTCCATTAAAATCCCGCCAACACAAGTTATATATTTACTAGAGGTAATGATGTATAACATAAAAAATATTTTGTTTATCATTTGTATTATTTTTGTGAAATAAAAATTACTAAAATTTGAATAAATGTAATTTTGAATAGTTTGAATTTCTCAAAAACATATATAAATTACTAAAAATAGTGACAATGAATAAGAAATTTTGAATGATTAAAAAATCAATAAAATTACTTAATTTATTGCTCGAGTTATGATGATAATTAGTTTAAATGCGACTGGCTCATGTCACCCTTGACACATTTATTATATCAATGTCCTGTGTTGTGTTTCTCATCGGGAAGGCCTGTCCAGTACAGACTTCACTACTAAACTAAATGACCATCGCTGTAATATTTGGTGGGACCGATATATACAATCATCTCTCCCTTCGGCACTGTGATTACCATTAGCCGTTCACTAATGGTAATCGCTGATGATGCGAGATGATTCAGAATATCCCTATGTAATGGATTTCCCCATGTTCCTTAATTGTGAAAATCTTTTGTAGCAACCTATTTAATTGGAATTTAATTATCTATGTTTTAATTGATTTGTTATGTTTATTGAAAAGATTAATATAATTATTATATTTTAATTTTGTTATATTATCTACATTAAGAGTTTTCTAGATATTCTCTGCTTTTTGTTATTTGAACATAAATACTTTAATATTAAATTTACTCTGGCCTAAATTTGTACAACTGCTTTATGTTGTTATTAATTTAAATTTATAGAAATTTATAATGAAGATAGTGTGAATAGAACTAATAGGGAATATTATAAAAGCACAAAAGATTGTAATTAATGACTAAAGCTAGGAATTATGTGCACTTAAATGGTTAAAAATATGCGCATATATATGCACAAAATTTTGGAAAAATATGCAGTAAATATACACGAAATTCCAAAATATGCCTAAATATGCAAAATTTATAAAAAATTTCAGCGGAATATAAAAATATGCCAACATATGCTTAATATAATATATTGTATTTAAATGATAAATTTATTTAAAAAGCCCTAAGTTCCGGAAAAATTCCTAGAACAAAAAAGATAGAAAATATAAACGCATAATTTAATAGTAAGTCAAAAATATTTCAAAAACCTAAAATAATATCGATAATAATTATAGAACTGTAAATAGCAACAGTCAGATATTTTTTCTCAAAATGAAAATCAAAATTCGGGGAACTATTTAAAGTGATTCTTTGTTGCTCCTTTCTAATAATATGCACAAAATATGCAGTGATGCAATATTTATAAAAATAAAAACTCAAAAATATGCAAAATTTGCAAAATTAGAATGAGTTTTTACTTGTAGTTTTCTTTTAATTCGTATAAATACAAAAAATTTAATTGGCATATAACAATTATAGAATATGTAAATGCATAAAATCTCAGCTATAATTATGTCGCACTATTGGTGCATTAATATAATAATGATAATTTAAGTTAATCTATTCATAGTATTTATTCAGTTTTAATTTCAGATGTCAATACTTTTAATTAATTTTTTTCTTCATTTTATAATTAATGAAATAATCTTTTATTCTTTTTTACTAGAATATATACATATTTATATACATAATTATTATATAGTGGTATAATTTTAGTAGACTTCCATTTATTCTGGGAATTTAGGGGTCTGGTATTGGAAATACATTTCTGTATTTTGTTTATTTCTATTTGTCAGGTATTATCCGTTATCCTTAATTGTATTTATTATGGCTTAAACCACCCGGTCTTTTAACTAATTAATTTGATTTCAATTAACATTAATGACATCATTTATTTATATGCAAAATCTCATTCGAATCTCAACACAATGTCAATGTTAATTGATATTTAACATCACTTGTTGCAATATTTTAGATTTTTTCAAATTTCTATATTTCGATTCAACAATTTATGTACAAATTAATATAGTTTCACGTGGAAAATTATAGACTAATTAAGTACGATATTCGCATATTTTACGCTCAATATTTCTTTTACTGCTGTAGGTTTCGCTGGCTTAAGATACACTACAGTAAAAAAATATGAGCCTCAAATTTCAAAGAATGGTACTTAATTAGCATATAATTTTCCACATCAATCTTTCTTTGACGACTTGGCACCTCCAAGCTAAGGGTGGTAAAATTGTTCACCGTTTCTATGTTGAAATAAATTAAAAGTAGAGAAAATACAACGTAAATTTGTTTGTTTTTGTATAAGTTCAATCAACAAAAAATCACGCGTAATATAAATATTTTTAGATGTATTCCGATTACTTGTATGATGAGAAAAGGCAGTCAGTACTCTTCAATTTGATAAGTATTTTAAATTTTTTAATCTATCACATAATACTTTTATATGTAACTGTCTATGTATTTGATTTGATAAATATACTTTGTAATGTCTTATTAATGATTGTTATGCTAATGTTTATGTTTGTAATTAGTTTTTGTGTTTACACATGTATACATGTAATATTTGTATTTTCCTTTTCTAAACGCGCTTGCCGTAAATAAATAATTCTTATTATATTTTTTTGTTGAGATTCTTTATGTTTGTTACTTTATTGCATACGTTATTTAATATTTTGGATTGTTATAACAAAATATATAAAATTTTCTTTGCAATTTTACAATATTTCAATATCTCTATAACTTATAACTTTATTTACATTTAAAAAAAATATATTTTACAATATTTAATGACTTACACATTATTTATTAAAAAAAATTACATCTTCTGCCAATTTTCTGCATTTCACAAATGTTTCTATTTTTGCTATTTTTCAAAATCTTGCAATATTTTTGTTGTTCTCTTTTTTATTGACTTACTTTTACTCTAATTTTACCAAGTATTTGACAACTGTTAAAGCAATTGTCTCAGCCCAAATTGCAAACTTGATCCTGAATTTGTGGGTACAATAATTTTTCTGCTCTTTTTAATAAAAATATAATACTTTGAACAAAATAACGATTGTCAAACAATATTTATATATTTAAGTCAACAACCATTTTTGCAAATTATATTTCTTAGCCCCTCTCTAAGAAATAAAAATTTTAGCTTCAAGACCCTAAAAAGCTTGATCGACCACTGCATAAAACTGACATAAAACATAGAGTTAAACATATATATATATATATATATATATATATATATATATATATATAGAAAAAGAAAACATTTATTGTCATTAACATAAAGCTATACAATTTATATTTAAAGACTAAACTAACCTAACAGCATATGGTAGTTACGGCTAAAAAAACATAAAGTTAGAATATTATTAACTCCATTTGAAATAAATGTATTAAAAAATTCAAGCTCTACCAATTGAGCTACGGAAGTATCTAAATTATTATTTGTTACAATCTTCGTATAATATTGAACTAATGAACGTTTTAGAAAATTGACTTTGTTGTGGCTGTAGAACATAAAACCTAAACCAATTGAGATACCTCCGGAGCTCAATTGGTAGAGCTGTGGACATGAAATCCAAAGGTTATGGCTCCATCCCTATCCCACGCACATTTTTTTAAAACATTTATTTGAAATCGAGTAATGGCGTAGTAATTATTTAATAATTACAATATTTTAATTTTAACTTTGGCTCCATTTAAAAAAAAATTAAATTGTAAGTAATTATTATTAACAATCTTCAAAAAACATAAAACTATATAAATAAGTACAAAATAATAGGATACAATTTACGCAAAGTATAGTTCACACTTCAGCATCAAAAACTCTTCAATGCTATAGAAATTATGATTATGTAAAAACCGATTTTCACATTTTCTAAAGTTACAATAAGATTTAGCATTTTTTATATTTGATGGCAGCGCATTAACCAGTTTTTTGCCATTATAAATAATACAGTTTTTGCAGAGTAGAGTGAGGAATAAGAAGTCTGAAATTAAAACCGTTAGATCTAGTAGTGAGTGCTGAAGAATTAACATTTGTAAAATTTTTCTTAACTAGGCAAACAGTTTCTAGAAAAATTAAGCAAGGTAAAGTTAGTAATCATAAAAACATAACATTCTTAAAGACTTTTCCAAACATAACTTTCTTAAAGACTTTTTTGCAAGACAAAAATTTGATTAAATAGTTCTTTCAAATTTACAGGATCAAAAGTTGAAAATTAACATTAATTTATTTGAATTGAAATCGTAATAGTGCAATAATTAATTAGATTATTAATTACAATAATAATTAACAAAAATATTTAAAGTAGAAGGAAAAAATAACATGCTGTATATACATAAGTTTACAACATTTTATTTACTTAAAACATACAATTGAATATATGAAAAACTCTATTTTCTTATTTATTGTAATTGAAGCTGGGAATTATATACACAAAAAATTTTAAAAGTTACTAAAAATGTGCACATAATATAAAAATATGCCAACATATGGTAAATATAATATATGTTTTTTTAATTATAAATTTATTTAAAATGCATTCCGGAAAAATTTCTAGAACAAAAAAGAACAGGTTGGAAATGTTAAAAAAATAAATGAATTAAATAAAAAACATGTATAGAACATAATAATAAAAATACTAATTAAAACATAACACTATTTAAACTAAAATTGTCTTTATTTAATTAATTATGAAACTGCAAATACCAACAATTAGATGTTCTTTTTCTAAATCGTCAATTAAAAATAATAGTTCCTCAATATCTGATTGTATGTGGAAAAAAAGCATTTTTCAATATCAACAGATATACTAGAAGTTGATTTAAATTAGCATGAAATTAAAGGATTTATTTAAAAAGATTTGTTGTTGTTCCTTCCTAATATGCTGATTTTTCTTGTTGTTAAAAATTTAAAATTTTTGTAAATTGACCGGTTAAATTATATAAATATTCACAAATTATGTACTAAATATGCATCGATGTGCAATTTTTATTAAAATATGATCAAAAACTCAAAAATATGCAAAATTAAAATTTTTACGAGTTGTTTTCTTCTAATTCGTGTAGATACAACATTATTTAATTGGAAGATAAATATTATAGAATATGCAAATGCATAATATCCCTACATTAATTATAAACATATTGATTCAGAAAAAAACTACAATTGTCGGTAACTCTAATTATTATCATTGTCCAAGTCAGCCAGTTTAATGTTGATCATGCTTTATCTTATTTGAAGTTTATGAGTATGACTTATTTTATAATTAATATTTTTATTATCAGAAATAGATTGAATTATTTATATGTTCTATTACTTGATATCAATTTATAGGTGCAACATTTTATATATTTTTAATAGAAAAAAGCTTCACCATAGTAATAAGATAAATAATCAAATTTTCGCTAAATATATTTAAAATGAAGACGTATCTGCCAAGGTACTTTATCAATAAGGTATTAAATATGTTTTCGCAGAAAATCTTAAACCGTAGGACCATGACCGAGTGCTGCTAAATAATGCATCATGTCAACGTTAAGTTTGTAGTGGCATACTGAGCTCCGTGCGGAGCTTCGTGCTTTTACCAAGGGGACTTCCATTTTGACCACGCGCCGATTCCTCTAAAACCTCTTGGGATTTTAACAGAATCGTCCATGTGTTACATGTTTGGCTAAGATTCTTTTTTTATAAGCTTTGCATAAAAGGGATTGAAAGGGAATGAAAACTGACATATAGCCACTTTTTGTATAACATTATTAAGATGCATATTATTTTGTATCATTACATTTTATGATTATTAATGCGTAATATATTTTAATTCTTCAATAGAAACAAATTGCAAATAATTTAATAAACAAAGCAATATAGATTATTATTTATCCATTGTATAATATGTGTACAGGAAAGCGAGTGATAAATTAGAGTTATAGAAATGGAAACGATGATATCCGGAAACATGGAAGTGCTTTATGGTCGGGACCGTAAACGGACAAGTCCGGTTAGATTAATGAGGACGTATCTCTAAGAGAAATGGGGATTTATCACCACATATCTGCCGCTTTATTAAGATTTATAAAGGGCGAGCACAGACTGGCGAAGAATGTTGTTGGTCCAGTATTGCACACCTGCGCAAGGTCGCCGCCTTCTCCCGCACTTGTCCTTAACCATATGGCGTCTTTTATATTATTATATGTATTATTATAAAGTCCAATTAACTTGACTTTAGTTGATTAAATCTTCTATAATTTATTGTTAATTCATAATTAATGTTTGTAACCACGCGCTACATACATATATTATTTGTTACAATTTTTATGTTATTAGTTAAAATTTTAATGTGAGGGTAATATTAATTGTTAATTAATGTTGTTAAGATCTCAACAATTTAATCAATCTTTTTTATATTATTCCAGAGACTGATGAAGACAGTGGTTTAGTCAAAACTGCAGTCACGGTGTGACTAAATAAATCGGGATAAAAAAATAGTACCTTTATTTTTACTCTTGAATTATCACTTAGTAAAGGCCGATTCTATCAATTTTATTAAATATGCCAGTACGGTAAATCTGATTAAAATGTACGTGCAGTTAATGAAGAAACAAGAAATGTCTTTCAAAAGCTGTAAGGTAACCGCTTTTTTGTTCTAATGTATTTTATAATTTTTCTAATAATGTTAATCCCTCCCGCTTTTAACGAGTTTAATTTTAAAATTTTAATCCCGGTCATGGTGCGATTAAATAAATCGTGATATAAAAACAGTAGTTTTAATTTTAATCTTGTCTTATGAATTATCATATAGTAACGCACAATTCTATCAATTTTCTTAGAGACAATATATTTTCAAAGTCATTTTAAGAGAGCGAGAGGAGGCAAGAGAGACAAACAAATCAGACAAGATCATAAAAAAAACATTAACAAAATGTTGATAACATGTCTTATGAAAACTAATCGGAATTAACAAAACTGAGAAAAGAGTAAGCGTCAAGTTTGTATGAAACGGAAAAGAAGAGTAAAATTGTGATATGAACGAAAGAAAAAATTCTAAGCCAGAGAGGAAATAGTTTTAAACTCCTAATACACATAAATTAAAAAAAAAGTTTATCATGTTGTGCTCGGTATGGATCTATGCTGTAAAGATAAACTGAGTAAGATATTAAGTATAAAAATGCCTAATTGACAAGTATAAATCCATAGGGGTATCATGACTGATGTATATTTCATCATAATATAGTAGAAAGAAATAATTAAAAAGGGTAGTTATATGCGTTATTTTTAGACCTTAGTGACGCTTTTAATAGTATAAATAGTAGGAAGTGGCAATTTTTTAGATATAATGGTATTAATCTTTATTAATATTAAAATTAAAAATGAAAATAAGAAAATTAAAAATAAATTACATATTTAATATTGACATTTTTGTCGTAGATACACAATGTTAACAATAAAAAAAATTAATACAAATAATAGATTCATAAATGCATAAATGAGCTTATACAAAAAATAAAATCATGGCCATTTTTACAAAAATAAATTTATGATATTGCATTATAATAATTAGTTACTAATTTCCTGAAATTGGTTTGGTATTTATTTTTTAGTATTATAATATTTAAAGAAATTTAATTGCATAAACATTTTAAAAAATCTAAATATACTTTGTAAAAGTAATCTTTAAAATTTCAGTAAAAAGTGTTTATTTTTAAAAATAATATAAAAGTGTTTTGATTCGATGTATTTATGTAATTGTTAAAAGATTGTTTATTAATTTATAATCTATATATTACAATTATATTATATAAATTAATTAGCCTAATATGCAATTAAAAATAATTCAAATTCATATCAAGTTATTTGATTTATTCCTAATAAAAAAAAATAATAGTGATCGGCGAATAAAAAATGCAGTATGCTTGGAGGCAAAAGCCAAGGCAATAAATATAAACCAGTATAATTTTATTATGAGTCTAAAATATTCTCAGTCGTAAATATTAGTTTTTGTGGTCAACCTATCCGAAATTAAAATACCTTTAAAAGTAAAATATTCGGTTTCATTCATTCCCTTGTGATTCCCACACCGACAACAGACAAACATTTCTACCACAAAAGCATATATAAACAATGTATTTGTTTCTGAAAATATGATCGCTTCTTCCTTCCTTGTGGATAATATAGATATCATTAAAACAGTTGCTGCTTCCTATCACACGATATCATTACACATAATTTCCTCTTTATGTATGGCTTCTTTACGCAATTATACTGCATTGTGTAAAACGATATATCCGTTTATAATATACACAAAGCAAATTTTAATCCACCCTATTAAATTCATGTAATATAATGCAAACTTATTATTAGAACAAATTAAACAATGATATAACATTAAATTATATCAACCAAACTAATTGAATAGACAATAATTTGCAATATATCAAATACAACAATAGCATTTACCAAAATTCTTATTTAAGGGTTAGGAAATATTTAGGACAAATGGATCATTAGAGAACCCGGAAATAAGAGAATAGAGATCTGTGGGGTGTGTGGGTGGATTTTGTGCGCCCTTTGGCCACTGCCAGATGTACTCATCAAGTTTGCAATCAATGTGATGTCCAGCTGTCCGCTCACACACTCGATAAGTCTACATACACTCAAACAGCCCATTAGTCTAAAGTTCGAGATGATGATGATAATGATTATTGTTACAAAATCGGACAGAGAAATATTACAATCAACACAAACTATAAGTGGGAAACAATTATTTAGAAAAGTAATTAATATAGAACAAGTGGGTGTTTCCGTATGTATTAATACAATGGCACAGAATAAAATTTATCGATTACATTGTTCTAGTGTTGGTAGTTCCCAAGTAATTTTCTCATTCTTTGTTTAAAGCCATCACAATATTTTTATTGGAGCGGCCAATAGAGTACGAGCCGGTGTCTAATAATTAAGTCTCTCCCGTAAATACACCCCGGCCTTCTTTCCGAGTGTCCATCACCATCAGAACAGAAATAAGAAAGCAGTCAAGCAAATAATTCGCAACATAATAGACAGCTTACAAGAACAAAGAGAGGCCATTATTTTGCTTTATTTCAGGCGATATCAAAGTTATAAAAATAAAATATATTACGTATATACTTCACTAATAAATTATCGACTTTTGAAAAATAATTTAAAAAGCGAAAATATTTTATAATAAATCAAATTAATACATTTTTATATAAAAAAAAAAATTACAAATATTACCTTATAATCTCTATGTTATTAATGAAACTCTATTATAAAATATTGTTATATTTTAAAAATATTTTATTACAACAAAAAATACCAATTTTTACAATTAATTACTTATTATATTAACACTTTCTTATTTGTGTGAATATTTGTTTATTAAAAAGTAAATCGGTTTTATAACGTAGTTAGGTTTATGCAAGCTTATGTTGATTTAAGTTTTATAATTAAAATTTATTGTAAAGTCTAATGTAATTAATCATGAACTATAGAGAGACTCTCAAACTAGTGTCCAATCGAAACTAGTGACAATCTAGTTTCAATTGGTTGTGTGTCCAACCGAAACCAAAACCGTAACCGAATAGTTGGTTCCTTTTCTGGTTCCGGCTGAAAACGTAAACGAAAGGAAATAATAAAACTACAATTTGTATAAATATTTAGGTCTTTAATTGTCTATCAACACGATCAAATAAATGAGACGATTAATTACAAAACTTGCCGTTTACTATGAACAAAATAGTTCGAAAATAAAAAGAAACCTTTTAAATAATAAAATAGGAACAATTTACCGTTTTTTATACTAATAAGCAAAAATTTGAATCTAAAATAGCAGTTTAAGATTAAATAACTATATTTTAAAAAATAATAAAAACAATATTTTTATCGATTGTCAAGTTTTGAAAATAATGACCTCAAATAGTGTTTTTAAAAAGTATTTTTTACATAAACAATAGCTTCGGTCAATTTGTTTGCCAAAACCGAGTCTGTTTCCAAAACCCACAAAAAGGCCGAAACTGTAACCGAAACCGAAACACTCGGTAGGTGCAAAAAAAATTAAATCTATTAGAACACAATAAATCATTCCATTTATTTGGGTTTGACGACAACGATAAGTTAAACTATTTTTTATATATAATCATAAAATCGTAATATTTTATCTTTGTTTGTATTGGTACGTCACGTCCCTTCCTCAGTACTATAGTAACAACGAAATAATTGGTGTTACATGGACACAAATAAGTAACATATATTTGAACATAAGGCGTATAGCGTTTGCGCAAATTTCTTTCGCCAAATCAACTTACAGATAAGATTAAGAGTATTGTAAAAAACATAAACAAACTATTTTATTATTTGTTTTAATTATGTTTTTTGCCTTTATTGTACAAAAGTTACGTTTAAATTTTGTCAAACAAAAAAATGGGGTGGTAACTTTGAAAACACAACAAATTTGTATTGTGTGTGCGCATTTATGTAGATGTTTTTGTATGGAAGAATATTAAATTAAATTAGCAATTAAGAGTTTATAAAACATTTACAAAAATTGTAATGTAATTGAATTTTGTACAAAAAAGTAAAGGAAGGTCGGTAACTGGTGCTACAAGTATAGGTTGATATTTTTAAATCGACGGCTAGGGCCTGGTCTACACTAACGAGTTTTCTAAAGTGTGCACAACTAAGCAAGTAAACATTTTTTCAAACCCATGACCTGAATGTCCAATATGACAAGTACTAGAGTACTACATTAGCAACTTACAAAATGTCCATTGTTAGGTATTACATGAATTTGATGTATTTTTAACACGTTACTTCATTAAAATTTATTTTTACGTTTAGAACAAACTAGATTATTATTAAAAAATAGATATTAATAGGGAAAATTGTAAATTGTAAAACTATTACATACAATCTATAAAATGTAAAGTCTCTTTTTAAAAGTTTTGATAGTTCTCTCACGATGCAATATAATTGGAACGGTTTAAGTTTGGTATGCATGAATAACAAGCATAACCATAATGTATTATATCCCCTTCGATGTATCTCCACCTTGCCGCGGTGAAGGGGCTTGGGTATCTTAGTGATCCTGAGAGCTATGTTGGCGGTAGCATTGCTACTGGCTGGGTCTCCCGTGCCGAACAGGTC
>JARJEC010055277.1:0-10801 GCA_030264575.1 Tachinus sp. AB-2021 | reverse complement strand
TCAAACATCAAGTGAATACTTTGGTTTATTTTTAAAGGTATTATGTACTATGTCAAATTACATTTTAACATTATCCGCTGTGGCGATTGCAGCGAAGATACAATAGTTTGAAAAATGTCTATAAGAGAATCACTATTATTCATTTAGCTGCTTTTAATAAGCTACAGTAGAAAATAAAGCATTTCCATCCTTCGGGCAATTTGTTGCTCAATGAACTCAAAAGAGATGAGACATTTTATAACATAAGCCCAATACAACATTCAACAGCAACAGCAGTTTCAAACGAATATTAAAATGAGTGCACAATTTATTAAATTTGTTAATTTGTAATTTGTAAAACTGTTAAACATTCCTAATGTTAAATATTCCTAATGTTTAATGCACATAATATTTCTTTTCTATTTTTATATTTTTCTTGCGCATCTAATATTTGTTTTTGATCTCATAATCGCATATTTTTTATTTTTCTTGGATCAATCAGTTCTGGTAACATGCAGTCTAAATAGAAAAATAATAAATGAGAAACCATTTTATCTTTCCAAAACTTCTTACACACGATATCGGTTTTTATGCTTTTTGACGTCCACACTCAAAATAAACAAGTAAGATAGTTCATTATAAATAAATATTTTCACGTCCAATCTTACTATTATTCAAAGAGCATAAAAAGTTTCTTTTGTGTACGTATTAAAAATTACATGTAGATTTTAGCCTTTTGCTGAAAATGATTCGCTTTCTTCAATTTTTTCGACTTATTTTTCTCAGTCCATAACGTTTGACATAAAATATAATTTTAAACAAAAATGTACTCTTTATATTATAAATTAATAATGATTTTCTTGTTGTTTTAAGTTCTTTATTTTTAAGTATAAAAATAAATAGTAATTTTTCATTAGACGTTTCGCATAATTCAAGAAAATTGTTAGCAAAAAACATATGCCCATAATTTACATGAAATGTGACTTATAAAAAATGTTTAGGGGCTTTGTGGTAAATTCAAGTTTAAATTCTACAGAACCTTTATTATATGTTTGGTGTTTATACAAATGCAATCTACCACCGTAACTTTAATTTTAGAATATATGTAATAGAATATATTACATTATATTATAATATTTCCTGATTTTTTAATATAAAGTTACACGCGGTAAAGGTCAAAACAAAACTTATAGAAGTTCTACTCTAAAATCTGACTTTCTAGCAAATTTTAAATAGCCAACACCGTAGAGCATCAGCTATCTGTAAGGCTTGGCAGTTGACATGATGGACAACGTGATAAAATATATGTTAGAAAGTATTGCACTGCAAACTCAAATTTTTGCAGCTCCAACACCCATGGAGTAATTAGGGCAATAACAATCTACATACATTTTACTGTATAAGTGCACGGTGATCTTTTAAAACCATAAAAGGTTGACTGATAAAAAAATTGTCTTACTTGCAAATGGTAGAAAAATTGTTCGATCAAAGCTTAAGATCGTCAAAAAATTTTGAATGCCAGAGGTTTTTGCAAAAGTGTGATTTGATCAGGGTCGAGTTTCTTACACTAACTTTTTTGGCAAATTAATCTTAAAGATTATTATATGTTCAATAAATGTAAAAAAAACATAACGATTATGTCATCTATGTAAAATGTACAAAATGTTCAAATATTACAGACGGTACTAATGAGGTCTATGCAATAGGAGAATAAACTATCTGCAGTTTTGAGCACAAAAAACATTCTTATTTGATAACACAAAATAGTTAAATTAAATATATCCAAAATTAGCTAGACCGTGACGCAATTCTGTGAATCGTAAGATAGCATTCTACAATTATTACTGGGCTGCAGTAAAGCATATCTATTTATTTTAAGTGACCGTTACCATGTCATAATCCATTATTATGAAATAAAACAATTTACTATGTTTTCTATCACAAATTTATTCTCTCGAATACATTACTAGTTTTGGCTCCACTAGAGCCCTACGGATGTTACAAGTTATATGATGATATAACTTGTTATGTCTTATTTTAAAAATGTTTTAAAAAATTAATAAATAGTGTAATTTGATAATACAAAAAACTTTTAGAAAATTTTAAATCAATTTTGATATATTATTGAAAATTAAACTGCTCACGTGATCGGTCAATTACAAACGTAACTGGCAATGTCGGATTAAAAGTATGATATTTTATAATTTTTTATTACTTTTTTCATTATTATTAATTGAATAAGTAACAAACAGTATTTTAAAAAGCTATTGTATAATTTCATATAGTGCCTGCGAGGGTAGCTAAACTGTTTTGTTTTGGTCAATTTGATTTTTCACCAAGAGTTAATAGCAATCTCATTTAGAAAATTACAATTTAAAGCCAATTTTGATCAATATAACGTATCTCCGGTTAACATATGTAAAATACCGCTCATATAAAGTTCTGAAATTGTTAATATATGCTTAAACTGCACCTGAAAGGTTATATTTCCGCGATGCAGAAGAATATACATTCTAGATTTCAATAAAAGGCATAACCAGTTATATTCACATTTACATTAAGTTTCAGTAATTGCATGTGGCGTTTTACTACGTTAATCAATTATTCAGTTTATTTTGTTCCAATACGATGCGATAAGGTGCAACGATATGGTATTGGTTGTCTGTAGATTATGTTCTAGCTGGATGTCTAGCATTTTTAATTCTTCTACACAATATAGATATAATCACTAACATTTACTCTATTAATACTTGCAAGTGGTGCTCAACCACGTCAATTAATTAATTATTTAGTTCATTATGTATCAATGCCTTGCAGACATCACTAAAGTGCACCGATGATCTTTTATAAAAACTCAAACAAGTGTATATATATATATATATATATATATATATATATTATATCTATATATATATATATATATATATAATATATACATTATTTGTCTGCAGGGTATATTTAGTGTTCTATATAGATGTCTAATATAATTATATTGTTCTACACAAAAAAGATATAACCATACACATTGACTTTATTGATACTTTTGTGTTGCGCTTCATCGCGTTAATCAATTATTTGATTAAATTTGTTTTATTGCGATGCGGAAATCATTAACATGCATCGATGATGAACAGTGAAACAATTGTATGCATTTGATCGATGCCGCTTGTAGCAGTTTGGATTTGGATAATTTATTAATAATAATAAAAATAATAATAATATTTATATAGTAAACATAATTTATCTTATGTAACATTTATCTTTCTAATTCTACAATTTGTTTTAGAAATAATTTAAAGCCTAGACATGGGTTGTAGCTGCTGCAAAAATGAGACAATAGAAGAAAATGTTTTACCTTTGCCCATCCATGGAAATAGAATGCAAGAATTACCAATGCATGTTGAACAAAATTATTTTGGACTACTCAACTTAGGCAACAAATCATACTTCAATGCAGTATTACAGGCCCTGTTTTATTGCCAACCTTTTAAAAATAACATGTTGCAATATAATTTAATAAATCGAGAAGATCGTGTTAATGTGCTTACATCGTTAGCAGAATTATTTCGGCAATTAAACACCAATGAAGATATTAACAATGCCATATCTCCAGAAAGTCTTATGCATTTAATCTGTAAAGATAAGCCACAATATCTTGAAAATATTGAACAAGATGCATATGATTTTTTGTTGAATTTTATTTTTTTGTTAAACGCAAAACTGGTTGAAAATATAAAAACAATTAGCACCACAAATTCACGTACTTGGATTGAGCAAATATTTTATGGTACTATAACAGTATCGCACAAATGCTTAAACTGTGGAGTAGCTATCCGCCATGTCGACGAACAATTTTCAATTCTTGATATTGATACTAAAAGTATTTCAGTTGTAGACCATACATTGTCTGTCTTTGATAGTACGGTATTATTATGTGATGATAACAAATATAATTGTCGGAAAATATGCAATAGCTGGCAAAATGGAGAAAAAAGAAAATACTTAAGAAAAGTACCAGATATATTGATTTTACACCTAAGACGATACCAATATAATAAAGGCTTTGGAGAAATTAAAAAATTTGGTAATAAAGTTGAAATTCCTTTATATCTACAAAGTCCAAATACATGTAAAGGTATTTCGGGAAAATCATGGGAACTGATAGCAGCCATTATGCATTGTACGGATAAAAATAATGAATGTCATTATAATACTATTGTAAAAATTGATAATACCTTTAAATTATTTGACGATCAACAAATGTCAACGGTAGATGAGTCTGTAATTCAAGATTATTACAGTACATCTGATTATGAGTCTAGAACTGCCTATATTTTATTTTACAAGACTACTTCTTAAAGCTAATATAATTTTTTGTCAAATAACTTCTAATATTTAGTTTGTGGACAACAATTTTGAATTTGCTCTTGTTTTTTCAAAATACAAGCTAAACACCGAATAAAATTAGAAATTATAAATCTTTTAATTGACTTTTGAAATTAGTTTTATTTACAAATATTATATGATCTATTTTTAAATGAATGCTCGTTTTTGCTTTAAATTTAATTGTCATACTTGAAGATTGCGATTATGATCAAAAGTTTACGCCATTGCTAGTCTGTATTGTATTTGTATTTATTTGTTGGATTTTTAACCAATCATGAAGACTTTAAGTTATGTTGATGAATGTATCTATAATGTTCTATGTTATGGTTTGTACGTTATTTATACTTTGTTTATTCTAAAATAATTAATTTGCGTCAAATGTTTTTACAAACCAGAATGCTATTTTTTTATATAAATAAATGTAATGTACTTTTAATTATTTATCGTAGATCTCTTATATTTTTTTAAATTATTTTTTATAATTCATATTTTTATATATACATATATTTTAATGTATTTATGTGAATGTATAATAAAGTATAGTACACTTATACATTAATATCAAATGTTTCCACAATTGGTCATCGAATATCAAAAAATAGATTAATTTATTAAAAACTGATAGAAATGAAATACTTATCTTAATCCGGTAGTAAAAATCTGATTAGAAATTGAAATTGCAATTTAAATTATTGATATTTTTCTACTTGAACAGAATACACATTGAACCACGTGATCATCATACGGGTCAATGTGTCTTCTTTGAGAACAATTTTAAAGTTTTACTTAATAAATCAACCTTTTAAGGAAGGACAGTTATAATTAAAACTTCTATAAATATATATATATATATATATATTAAAGTTTATTTTAGACAAAAAGTCCAAAAATGTATTCAAATGTACATCCGTCCCGATCTTATGTAAACATTAAAATACTTAATTGTTTTAAACTATTGTATATACTCCCATTCAGGGGGATACTATTGTATATACATTAAATATTTAATTAAAATCAATGACTTTATAACTTAAGCGGTTGATGTTTAAAAAAAACAGTTTAATTTTTTGACATCTCATAATAATAATAAACGTAATTTTTTTAAAAGTTAATACTTTTTAAATGTATAAATAAATATTGATTCTTGTATTAATTACACGAGAAAAAGATGAAGCAAATAAAACAACGTTTAACTAGCGCCGCAAACAATCGCACCAGAAATACGACGCCATTAAAAAATTGAATTGGGCAAGTATTAAAAATTTCAATTTTATCGAGTATGAGAATAAAGTTCATTTGAACACTGAAAGTGATTTTGAAGAAAATAACAATTATTTATTTAAAATACATATTTAATTATATTACAGTACATCATTTTTATTATAAAAATAAAGAAAATCAGATTTTAGAAAATATAATATAGTAATCTATCAGCACATATTTGTTACATTTTAACTGATATACTTGCTTTATATATCCTCCATTTATCCAAGAGAACATCTTTAAAATCCGAGATAGATAACGTGTGTTCTTGTACAAAATTATGCAATACTTCAGAAGCTTTCACTACATCTGTAGCATAGTCAAGGTCCAAGTTAATTGTTCAAAGATTTTTTTGTTTGTTGTACAGTTCAGGTACTTGCAAGCACTGCAGAGACGATAGTAGATTTTATTCCTCATTGTCAAGCTATGTCCACTATAAATATAATAAACGTTTTGTCTGTACATTGTTTAAAATCATCCCACCCCGTTTTGTGATATTTTTAAATGTTATACAATGTAGACACCAAATCCACCATGAGAAAATAAATTCTGTCTATCTGCCTGTCTGTTTGTCTGTCTGTCTGTGTTTTAAAGAACAAGTAATTGCAGTTTTGTTCAACAGATAGCGGTTTGTGAATTAAAATATTATTTTTTATTAAATCAAACACTATTTTATAATTATTTTATGTAAAATCGTATTTTGTTACATAAATTTAATTATGGTAAAGATAGTTTTTCAATTAAATATCTGCAACTGCCCATGAATGGGCGTAAAACTTTAGCGCCCTCCGCAGCGTAGGTAGTAACATGCGCGCTTCGTGTTCGAAAGGTTTTATGGTTCAAATCAATCGCTAAAGTTTTTTAAAAATTTCTTTACGGAAGTATAAAAATAAATTTGAAACTTACACATAAATAAAATATAGTACATTGCTTGCAAACAGAGTAATTTTATTTCACTATTTCAAGTACTATTTTATAATTATTTGATGTAAAGTTGTATTCTGTTACACAATTTTAACTATGGTAAAGATAGTTTTTCCAATAAATATCTGTAGCTGCCCAATATTTTTAGTAGTTTTTGCCGCATTTCATTCTTTACAACTTACAGTTCGAAAATATGCAAATGTGGAAGAAAAGTAATCTTGCCTAGATATTTATTTATGTAAAGTATACTAAAATAAATATATCTTTATAAATAGAAGAAAGGATTTGTCTGTACATAGCTTAAACTTGTAATTAACTTTGATTTATAATCTGGGCTTTAAATAGGGAGCCTGGAGCACTCCTGTAATCCAGCAACTTAGAAGTCATGTTAGAGGATTGTTAAGGTTCAAATTTTAGTGGTTAATTTGCCTGCATTACACTATTGCGTTCAAAAAAAGATAAAAAATGGGTAATTTATGTAGTGCTGATAGAGACATTCTTGCTTAGAAGTATAAAGAAATCTTGCGTCTGCAAAGAAAAACAAAAATTCTCGAAAAAGAGAGGATATAATAATTATTATTATAATAATTATTATATTGATACGAAGTCTAAACAAATGTTATGAAGCTTTGTGAGTTTTCAAGCGTCTAGCCACAGCCACATATTTTGCTCCCTGCATGGATTGGTAGGTCATTGGGTGGGTGGGTGGTTGAATGGGTCGGTGAGTGGGAGGACCGGTGGATGACTCTGTGGGGGGATTAATGTGCATTAAGGTGGATGGGTCGATTGTACAAGCCCCGGTGTTTAGCCAATAGACTCTCTCAACTTGACTCTGGCCCTTTCAATTACAAATAATTGTAAATGTTTATAAAAAAAACATATCAAATTTATTTTTATACTCTCGTCAACAACGGTTACACTAGCTAGTGTAAACTAAAAGCATCATCTTCGGTAAGGTAGTAAGGCATTTTAAGGTTTGTGTACATGGAAAGCACTTATCCTGATATTGATTTATAGTACCGTTAAAATAATTCTCCACTTTAACGTTAACAGTTTTTAATAATACTAGAATTGCAGTCCTTCCTATATGATCCAAAATTGCTGTAAACAAAACGGTATTCTGCATCAGCTACTGTCTTCAGAACTATAGACAAATATGTTTTATAATTCAAGGTCGTAGGCAATTTTGATAAAATTACCATCAATTTCGCATAAGAAATTTGGGAAATTAGCGATAATTTCATATTATTGGGCAAATGATACCCTTTTATTCTTATGTGGAACAGAAATGCACTCCAATCGTAATTCTGCATTTAAGCATTTGAATTGCAGTTTCTGTACAAAAAAGCATTTGAAACGACAGAGAAACAGAAAACAATCTCTTAGCTGATGATAATGATAATATGAAATTTATTTATCATGTTTTGCGATAACAAGGTTTCCTACCATGAGTAGTATACGCTCTGTTTTGCTTCATGATAAGAAATTATGAGAGTAGTATAGGCGATGTTTCGGTATTCCATTGCTTTTAAATGACTAACGTAACCATAACAGTCATATAAATAAACTTGAGTATGTTTACAGTTTGCATGTAATTATATACAATAATTGTACAATAAATAATTATTATTAAAATAAATAAATTGTTTCTTATTTAATATTTCTTGGCCTATAGTCTATAAAATAGTATTAGTGTATTTGAAATTAGCGATAACATGATGGCACTCTTGTGACAATATAAGTTGCATTTTTTTAGGAAACGGCCATGCAATACGACTTATATTGTCAAACTCGCTAACGACTTATATCATGTTATCGCTAATTTCAAATGCTATTACTGTTGAAAATAAAGTGTAATTATTACGATTATTTTTATTTAAAATAAAATTTGACTTTTACATTTTTAAATTGAATTCATATTACCTGGCACGCATTGTTGTACAAATCTTGTCGACATATCTGACAATTATTTATTACACCTATATTGAACAGCTGATTACCAGGAAAGAACTCTTTACACTTCTTAATCTCAATATCTTTAAGGTACAATAGTTTTAATTCAGCTGTAAGTTTGTTATCGTTTATTGCTCCACATCCTACAACACTAGAATCAAAATACGCCTTTTCTTTGAGAGTAGCAAACAAAGAGGTTTGACATATTCGGTTTCATTGATGACATTATCCAATTCAATTAAGGCAATATCATAATATTCATATATGGTTTGACTTTAAAATCTTGCGCAAACTCATCATCGGTACCTTTAACATGAAATTCTCCCATGCGGATAAATTTTACTTCACCACTAAAAAAAATTCAATAATTAGTCACAAGCGGTAATAAATATTAATAGTTCTTTTGGAATAGTACGTTTGACAAGTTATTTAATTTGCACTTACAATTTCTTATGGCCCGAAATGGACTGCTTTTAAATGATATTTGTCAGTTATCAAGCTACCATTGCAAGCGTTGTTGATGTTATTTTTGGTTCCATATTCCAGCCTAAAATAATTTTTTTATTGCGACACAGTAATTTAAATTGTGGATAGATATAAAAAATAATAAATAATTTTAAAAGTATATTTTTTATTATTATTATTATTTTAATTTCTATAAAATTAAATAAATTAAAAATGAATTTCCATATCATATGTGGTTGTTGTAAACTTGGATCAAAATCTAAGAGAGCATTTGGAACGTTGGTCCTTCCATCTCGACTTTTCCTCACAGGGAGAGGAATCGTCAAACAGCTTTAACAGATGTCAGACTGCAGCCATCAGTTCAACTCTTACTCTCAGGGATAGAGATTGGCAAACAAAACATAAACACATACAACTTGCTAACACAGCAGTTAACCCTACTCACCCCTACCGGGCAACTTGTTTCTCCTGACTCAAAACACTCAATCAAATCTGTGTCGCAATTCAAAGACCAATCCGCAGGCCATAGTTACAACTGCTCAACAGATTTTGTAACATAATTTGTGCTACCTTTCTTGATCTCATAACGGTCACCATCAAGACAACTTAAAATCTTATATGGACCCAAAAACTCTTACTGATCTGCGTATTGGAATTACGATGCATACCTACAAAGTCTAACTTCGAATACTTAATCGTATTTCGACGCATACAATTTATATCACCAAAGTCTGTCACAGTATCTAACTGCTATCCCACTCGAACCCAATCAAGATTTTGATTGTCTTAGATCATTCGAAGTATTATTCAACAACTCTTGTAATACTGGTGTAGACCTCTCTTTGCCATTTTTCATTATAAATATATTTTGTCACTCTACTCTTACTCATTCTTGCAATATAATTAAAAAAACCTAAAATTCTTTGTACTTGTTAGTTAGTTAGGTTTTTGGAAAATTTGTTTCTATTGGTCTATCGATATTACTACAACCAAATCCATTTTCAACCTTAGCCATACGAAATATTCCACATTTCCTAAGTAATCGATTTCAATCGTATTTAAGTTGCTATTAATAATTTTGTATATGCTACCATCTTTGCCGCCATGGGCAAATCTTTTTTGTTTTGCCATTATACACATATTTTCAACTACTTTCCCTAAATTGCATTTAACCATTGTATATACGGATAAAAAACAGTTAGTTTAAAACACGCATGCGCGAACGATCAAAAACTGTAATATTATAATTTTGAATAATGGCATTAAAACTAGAGTAGACAACATAAACATATTATTGGCATAAAATACCACAATGCGTAGGAATCTTAAAAGGCCATTTAAAATATTTTATTTTATGCTTAATAATTCATGTCTAGGAGGTAGTTCTGTAATGCCACCAATAAAAAGTCCATATACAAATCTTAAAAAATCTCGTAAAAAATTTACCCGATTTTTCTGAAAAAAAAAACAAGGAAAAAGGACTTGTAAACAAGTTGTTTGCTTAAGCTATATGTATCGCACCCAAAGCCAAAAACAAAGAGAGTATTTATAGTTGTATAATTTGCGATAAACACCTGAAAATACAAATGTTGTAAATAATAATTATTTACAATTTAATTTTTTTTTATATGGAGACTAAGTTGAAATTAGAGTATTATAATTATTAAATAATTACTACGCTATTGCTCCATTTTGAAACATTTATTTCAAAATGAAGTAATTGCGTAGTAATTATTTAATAATTATAATACTCTAATTTCAACTTAGTCTCCATATAAAAAAAAATTAAATTGTAAATAATTATTATTTACAACATTTGTATTTTCAGGTG
>JARJEC010055272.1:0-10132 GCA_030264575.1 Tachinus sp. AB-2021 | reverse complement strand
AAAAGATGGATAGACGACGTCAAGGAGACTGCAGGAAAGCAATGGCATCAAATTGCACAAGATCGCAACAAATGGAATTTTTTGAAAGAGGCCTACGTTCAGCAGTGGACAGATACAGGTTGTTAAAGAAGAAGAAAGAAGAATATCACATAATAAAGGTTACCACCATTCAAATTTTTGTTGTAGTAATGTTGGTAATCGGTTACTGAAAAAGACTGAAATATGATTAGACAACATTCTCTTAAAAAGGCATTACTAGAGAAATTTTCTCAATACTGCTTAATTTAATTTAATTTAATGCTTTTCAATTTTTAGGAACTTTGTTATTACATTTTTCAATTTTGATACTGTATTTTTCACTTTTAGAATATGTTTTTTTGATATTTTACATACGTCTTTAGACAGATTCTCAGAATTTGTGAAGTTTTCCCAAATACATAAAAATATCAGTTTTTATTTATATTTTTTCAATTTATTTAAAACATTTATCAATATTCTTACACATTTTTAAACATTCCATTATTTTTTCGAACAATTTGAAATATTTTATAGCATTTTACAACAATTTTAGATATTTGTTAAACATTTTTATATTGTCCGAGCTATTTGAATAATTTGTTAGACTATATTTCAACATTCCTTAACATGATTTCAATTCTTAGGAATATTTTATAAGTTTTTCAATGTTATAGAGTTTTTCTCCATTTTTAGGACATTTTGAAATTGTACTACTTTTTCGGGCAGGTTCGTAACTTAAAACATTTAAAATTTCATAAAATTTTTGCAATTTTGTGACAACTTATTAAAAATATGTTTTCAATTCAAACTGAAAAGTTTCTGTTTATATTTTTTTATCAACTTTTTGCAAGTTTGCATTTTTTGATATTTTCTATATTCACTTATTATTTTCCACTATTTAATATTTTTCAATATTTTTAGACATTTTATAATATTGCTCGTATTTTATACTTTTTAATATTTTTCGAATCTATCAACTTTATTTCAAATTTAAATGGTGCCCGAATAGTTAGTTAGTTGGGCTTTATAAGCAAATTAACCTTTATAGGTTAAAATTGTCCATTGGTGCCCGAACAAAGTAACATATAAATAATTTAATTTTTAAAACAACAAAAAACATATTTTTTTGCAAATTTGAAAAATGAGTGGTATTATTTGATTGGATTGAGTTTTATCAATCATGGGATTTTTTAACAAACGTGTATATACAGGGTGTTTGTAAAGTCCGACGGTTAAATATTTTGAAAGTAGTAGTAGTCGTAGTAAAAGTTCTATTAAACGATCATTTCAAGGTCAAAATATGTTTTCAATTAAAACATCCCATTATCACATAATGTTAAAAATGACAGAAAGAAATTTCCAAAACATTATAGGATAATCTATTTTGGTTGAGAATTGAGTTATGAGCTTTAGAATTTAAAGAAGGAGGATCCCTTTTGCCAACGTGAATGGGATACCCTGTATATTATTATTATTATTATTATTATTTATTTTTACTATATATAGGTACCTATTGTATTACAATATTACATTACATAATACATATAATCTTCAATAATGCCGGGTTCTTCAACCAATTCATTATTCTAGATTAAACTCATTTCTGATCAATCGACAGGTTTCTAAAACTGCATACTTTTGGGTCTCTCGTTCAATATAATTTTTGAATCCAATATTTTCCAATTTTTTTTTAAAATTCGTTTCAACTAGACTATTCGTACTAATAATAAAAGGATTTATGAACACTTTTCAACTTGCCAAATTCTTTTAATTTGAAATGACAGTTCTGAATATTTTTGAATCTTTTCCTTATAAGTTCTACATAAATTTTCATCATTNTCCAACAGGAATTTACAGCTTTTTAAAACTGAGCACATGACAAAGGACTAATCATAAACAGAGCCAAAACAAAACTGATGTACTTGGTATATCCACATCAAAAACTAAGAGAAGAAGTAAAAATATTTGTTCACAGTTCAAACTGTCTCCGTGCTAACCCAAAACCCACGAAATGCGAGTGCAAAGAAAAAATTGATATAGTAACACAACAAAAATATCTTGGTATAATAATTAAAGAAAACTTAAACTGGGAGCCCCGGGTAACTCAGATAAGAAATAAACTAAAATACCTGGCATGCAACTTTTGTTACCTAAAACAATTTGTCCCAGAGAAAACCATGCTGATAATTTATAGAGCGATGGTAGAGGTAGAGATCATTTCCTGTACATGGACATGCCTCCAAATATATAATAAACAACTTGCAAAGAACATAAAACCAACATCTATTCAAACTGCAAACTAATCTCAATCAAAATTTCGACCCCTACAAAGACGGCAAAGTGTACAACATACACAAATTATTCAAATTAAGAACAATCGTGAATAATTTCATGGAAAGAGATGCATGGCAAAGAGTTAGTCATGAACATGAAACAAGATCAAGAACAAAATAGAACGATGGTACAACAAGTATGGATCTAGAAAGGACGAAATGGCCGTCAGAAAACTTCTCAGTAAAATTTCAGAAGACTCGCTGAAGATGAAATCGACGCAAATGTTTAAATTCGAAATCAAAAACTGGATTATTCGAGACACGGCTTAGTAATCTATTCAACCTTTTCATATCTGCTTGTTTTCTTTTTTCTATTCAAATGCAATTTATCAATGAACAATATCAAAACAGTTAAATTTTAAATTTCATTTTTTTTTTACCTTTAATTATTTTAGTTCTCAAGTTTTATTTTCAATAATCAACACTTTTACCATTCATCGCCATTACAAATGCTCGACAAAGGAAAGCACTTACAAAGGAAAAGGTGAAAATGCAAATCAATCATGAAAGTAATAATAATAATAATAATAAGTTTATTAATCCTAAAGACCACAAAGATATAGGACAATACAACCAACCTAGCGCGAGCGTTGCAGAAAGGACAATATTTCAAGCGATTTAATAGAATTAAAAATATTAATTAAATCTCTGGTAGAAGATTCAAAAGAAAATAAGAAAAGCTCTCAATATGATGAAATGACAGAAGGACAAAAAATTATCAGTGAACATATAAAAAAGTTGGAATTAAAAATATTGCATACAACTGAACAAAATGAAAAGAAAGACAAGAAAATAAAAGAATTTCAGATTTAGAAAACAAAACTTATTCCAAGATTTTTGAAATTCACCGACAACGATAATCTACAAGATGTTATAACTAAAATAGCAAAAATAGAAAATGTAGAAATTAAAAAAGAAGACATAGAAGAGGTTTATAAGCAACATAATAAGAATAATGGAAAAGTAATAATCAAAAAAGCAAAAAACAATCATGGAAGTGCGAGCGTTGCTGAAACAACTTTGAGGTGATTTAATAGAATTAAAAATATTAATTAAATCTCTGGTAGAAGATTCAAAAGAAAATAAGAAAAGCATCCATCAGCTCTCAGTATGCCGAAATGACGAAAGACAAAAAAATTTACAGTAATCGTATTAAAACGATGGACTTAAAAATATCGAAAGTAACTGAACAAAATGAAAAGGAAGACAAAAAATGAAAGAATTTTAGATTTAGAAAACGAAAGAGCTTTGAAATGCATGAAATTCGACCCACAGAAAATGACAATCTACAAGACATTATAACAAAAATAGCAAAAATAAAAAATGTAGAGATTAAAAAAGAGGACACAGAAAAGGTTTACAAACAACATAATAAAAATTATGGAAAAGTTATAATCGGAGCAAAATTATACAAAAAACACTTGCCTCAATAAAGCAAAAAAATATTAAAATTACAAACAGTGACATTGGAAGAAGACATTCAACGGAAAAAATAATCGTATTTGAAAGCTTGTCCCGCACGTGCAAACGGCTGAGGTAAGTAACAAGGCAAAAGAACAAAATTGGAAGCACGTTTGGATCCAAATCGGAAACGTTTTAACACGAACACGAGAATTCTTGAAGATCTGGAATCAACCAAATAAATGTAAGCAGCTTTACATTAAACAACACCAAATTTTAACATGGACTTAGAAATCAAACAGAAAATTGTAAGTATTGTATTGCAAAATTTTGACAAACGGTGCGATTTCTTACCATCCGATATTTTTGCATTAAATTACGTCAATATAAATTCTATGATAACCCATTTTGATGAATATTTAAATTCTATAAATAAAAACTTAAATAAATTTAATTTAATCATTTTGGCTAAAGTTAAAGTAAATATAGAAAACAAACTCAATAGAAAATTTATTCCAAATCAACAATATCAAAATAAACTCGAAATTAAGACCAACAAATTCAAGTGGACGAATAATTATATATATATATATATAAGAAATGATTGCAACTATAATTGAAAATAAATTTGAAAAAGCCAAAACAATATACTTAAAAATTATATTGAAAAAATTACCACCTTTATATATTTGAAATTATATATATAGACCACCTGGGAATATTTCGTTATTTAATAAAGAATTAGAAACTTTTCTAAATTCAGAAAGAAAAAACAAATGCATGACAATAATTGGAGATAGTAATATTTAAAAAGAATCACCGAAGAGTAAAGAATATGAAGAAATTTTATACACAAATGGTTTTCTAAGAAAAATTAATGTATATACAAGAGAAGAATTTAGAAATAATATTTTAAAACAATTATACATTGATCATATGTACTTTAAGAACGAGACATATGACGCAATGCATACTTCAGTAATAAAATCAAAAATTTCAGATCATTATATAATAAGTGGAGCTGTAGAAATTAATAAAAACGAAGATAAATATATACATATATATTTTACAAAACAATTTACGAAATATTTAAAAAATATAAACTTAGACGAACAATACGATGTAGATGATTTAATGAATTTAATTGCAAAAAGGAATAACTTTTATAAAGATAAATATACAAACACAACAAGAAAATGGACAAAAAGAAAAATTGGTTAAATCATATGTTGAAATTAAAGGGATAAATTATTTCAAATTTGGAAAAATTATCTAGGTTCAAATGAATTGATTTAAGAAACCAATACAAAAATTGAAGAAATAAAATCAATTGCGAAAAAATCTTTTCGAAAATTCTAAATCGAATGTGTGGGAAACACGGAAATTAATAAACGAAATTTTGGGCAAAGCAAAACACAAAAATGAAGATTTTTTGACAAAAACAATGACGAAGTTATGAAAATATTTATTAACCATTTTAAACAACTAAATTTACCGTGTGATAAAAATTTTAAGAGTAAAAAAAAATTAGATGAACCCAGAAATAATGAACAACCCCGATCGATGTTTTTAAAAGAAGCAAGTGAAGAAGATATCGAAAGTATCATTTTAAAAATGGACAAACTTAAACCGGCCGGAAGCGACAAAATTAAAATGAAAGAAATACAAATCGACTAAACTGATGACAAAATTAATAAACAGAAAAAATCCCAAAATAAAACAAAAGTGGCCGATTTACAAAAACAACAAAAAACAACCCAAAAAAACTATCTCAATGCTAACGTCAATTTCAAAAATTTTAACAATAAACAATAAACCATTTAAACTAATTCCATATCTTAATAAAACAGGTTTTCAAAAGACAAGAACACTACTCAACTTTTAGAACAAATCTCAAATTTGTGTAAATTCCAGTCCAGACAAATTGTGTTTATTTGTCGATTTTTCAAAAGCATTTGACAGTTCTGAGCATGACATTTTAATTGAAATTTTATAAAACTATGGAAAAATTAAAAACCGGCTTAAAAATTACTTGACCGGACGAACTTTTAAAATTAAATCAAACAAAAAATTTAGCAAAAACACAGAAATTAAAAGAGGTGTTCCGCAAGATGACATCAAAAAAACAGCCGGCAGTAGTTGGCATCAACGAGCACAGGATAGAGAAGACTGGAAGTACCTTGAAGAGGCCTTTTTCCAGCAGTGGAAGACACGAGGCTCATAAAGCAGAAGAAGAAAGTATTATTTGCTTTACGTAAATGACATAAATTCTTGCTTTAAAAACTGTAAATATTTTTGATACGCTAATAATTTCAGTCCGCAAAAATTTAGATGTAGCATACCAAAATTTACAATTTTTAAATTTTTAAAATGGGCTCAAGGTAAAAAGTTAACAATAAACAAAGACAGAACAAAATTAATGCATATTAAATGTCCAACTTAAAATTATGAAAACGTAAATAAATTAATGCTTCACGACCGCTTACACAAATACAAACATATTTCAAATTGTTTAAATAAAATTAAGTTGGTTAAAAAACACAGATATTTAGACGAAAATTTAACATAAATACGGAAAATACTTATCTTACAGCTTCTACCACTTACAACAATTTACACCTACGCACAAATTTACAAAACAATTATTAATTGCGACACAACAATATACGGACAAACTTAAAGCAATAAAATAGGAAAACTACAAAAAACAGATTGCTTAAAAATGTTTTTATTACAAACGAACAAATGGAGATAAATAAAATGTATACGATTAATTTGAAACGAATTCAAGTTTATTAATTTTTGTGATAAAAATAATAACCGAACAAGACAAAAAATTTTTTCTAAGTACTGGCCGCAATAGTTGATTATGCTGCATATTCACTGAAATAAGTTTAGACATTTTTGGAGTTGCAATTACATTTGAGAGGGTTTAATATCAAGCTGCTTGTCTTTGTTCAACACTTGCAATTAAAACATTCTAAAGAATTATAAAAAAAATTGTGAATCTGAACCACATCATTTCTCCATAAGTAATATGTAATTCAAAGAATAAAGATATTATTATTATTATTATTATTGTAAAAAAAATAATTTAAAAAAATAAATAAAAAATAATAATAATTATTATTATTATTATACAAAAAATAATAATAATAAAGAAAATTAAAATAAAAACATAATTATTATTATTAATATTATACAAAAAATAATAATAAAAGAATTAAAAATAAAAGAATTATTATTATTATTATTATTATAAAAAAAATATAATAAAAAAATTCAAATAAAATTATTATAATTATTATTATTATTGTAAAATGTGAAAAGGATGAAAAAAAGCAATTAAATGGAAAGAAGAAAGAAAAAAAAGAGAAAAGAAAAAGAAAGAGAAAAAAATAATAAATAAAGGAAATCCGAAACATCTTGTTCAATACAAATAATATCTGCTATTTAATTATTTTTAAATTTAGTTTTTACTTTGTTTGCAACATTTAGTGTAAACGTCATTTTAAATTTTTAATTTTGTTTTCTAAGAGGAAAGGGAAGGATCAATAATTTTCCTTGCCACTGACAAGCCTTAGGCTTATTGACCATTTTTATTTTTATTCTAGAATTTTCAGACGAGCCACTTGCTTTGTTACTTTAGTTCAACTAGAATACCAGCTACGTTCGTAAAAAAAAATTTAAAAAAATTATTATTATTATTATTATTATTATTATGCGCTAATAAACTCCTCAATTAGAACCTGTCAAATACCTGATGATTTAAAGCTTTCGTCGATTACGCCTATTCAAAAAACAATTATAACAACTACCGACCTATATTAATCCTTCCCTACCTTGAAAAGATAATAAAAAAGTTTATCAAACCAAAATTACTGATTTACTTAAAATCCTATAACATCATCGATCCTCGTCAATATGGATTTATTGGGAAAGGGGATTATTGACTTACTGAAAATATTCTCAAATAAGATTAATTCGAAGTTAGATCAAATACTACACACTTTTTCTGTATGTTTGTAGAGTTTTCCAGGGCCTTTGATACTATAGATCACCATATATTACTTCTTGAAGACTATGGTATTAAGGGTGATTTACTAAATTGGTTTAGATCTTAGCTTAATAATAGAAAATTTAAGGCAAAAATAGGCAAACAGTACAGCAATCCTATCAATTTCAACTCTGGTGTCCCACAGGGTAGCGTTACTTGGCCCACTGTTATTCTTACCATACACCAATGACATGAAAGCTTGTTTTCAATTTGGTGATTTTCTGTTGTATGCAGATGATACTTTGATAATCTCATGACGCAAACAACCAACAGAAGCTTTGGCGAGGTTAAACAAAGAATTTGAAAGATTCCAACAGTGGGCACGCGACAAAAAACTAATCGTCAACAACGATACAACAATGAGCATGCTCATCAAATCGTGGATAAGTTAGTAAAATAAAGTAGAAGATTGTAAAATTATTTTGTGAAGCTTGTGTAAGTCTGCGGAAAAACCTTGCAAAGTCAGAAGACCACGAAACTATTTGGCCGGAGAATGTTTACATGCAAATGGATTTTTGCCACATAGGAGTGGGAAATCGATATTTTGTACAACAATTTTTATGAAGAATTAGAACGCAAGTGAATTTAGACAAGACGCAAACCAATTGCAAAGCAAAAACCTTGCAAAGTAACAACTTTCTTATCCAACAAGGATATTGATTACCAAGCAATAGTTACTTACACAGGAGCAGCATGTTGTTGTGAAGCAAATTGAATCGTTTCTTTCTTGTTGAATTGGTAATGTCAATGTTATTTGATGCAAGTTTGCGGACAGAAGCAGTTTTAGCATATTAGACATATTTAGCAGATCGTAGACTTTCGAGGCAATCCGGTAAAAAATTGAACTGTGGTTTCGGCGGTCGCCACAATGTTTAAATCAACAGCATACAAACACATTCCCAAACAGTAACAAAACAAAGAAATCATGGTGAGTTTTAAACAGCCCCAACTATTGACTAATGAAGAAAATTACTGATGATATGATCAAGTAGGAACCAAAAAAGTAATGTGTGATAATAGATATAAGCCTACCAGAAACTCTAGAGGATCTGCCGATTCAACTCCTAATATAGACTAAATTCAAATAAAAAAAACAAGCAGGTATGAAGAAGACAACTAAGCTATGGAAGCCAACTTTTAATCTGTGACCTAGCGGCAACTCTTTCGAACGCGTATAAAACTAACGTGGAATTCAGGAAAGAAGTAAACTTTCAGTTAAAAAAACAATACTTCGCAAGAAATCAAAGACCCACCAATGAACAAATAAGTGACTCCAGATTTCCGATTATGTGGAACATAATGGAATTCTGAGGCTGTTGGTGCCTTTTTATTATTTTTTGCAATTTTTTCCCCAATTTTGACCAATTTTTCTTTTGGTTTTTGGAAATTTTTTTACAAACTTAAGGAATTTCAATGATTTTAAGCAAGTTTATAGAAAAATTAATAAAAACTGAGAGAAAAATTGGTCAAAATTCGGGAAAACATTGAAAGAAATAATAAAAATCAATTGCGAGAATTTTTTTCACTGATTTTCCCAATCCGTTCATATTTGCAAAAAAAATCAATTGTCTATTTTGATGTAAATTTTCAAACTTGATTTTTATTATTTTTTGCAGTTTTTTGACCAATTTTGACCAATTTTTCTCTCGGTTTTTGGACATTTTTCTATAAACTTATGGAATTTCAATGATCTTAAGCAAGTTTATCGAAAAATTAATAAAAATCAAGAGAAAAATTGATCAACATTGGAAAAAAATTGAAAGAAATAATATAAATCAACTGAGGAAATTTTTTCATTGATTTTCCCAATTCGTTCATATTTGCAAAAATAAAATCAATTATCTATTTTGACGTAAATTTTCATAGTTGATTTTTATTATTTTTTGCAATTTTTTCCCCAATTTTGACTAATTTTTCTCTCGGTTTTTGGAAATTTTTCTATAAACTTAAGGAATTTCAATGATTTGAAGCAAGTTTACAGAAAAATTATTAAAAACGTAGAGAAAAATATGTCAAAATTGGGGAAAAAATTGAAAGAAATAACAAAAATGAACTGTGGGATTTTTTTCAAGGATTTTCCTAATTCGTTCATATTTGCAAAAATAAAATCAATTGTCTATTTTTATGTAAATTTTCATAGTTGATTTTTATTATTTTTTGCAATTTTTTTCACAATTTTGACTAATTTTTCTCTGGGTTTTTGGAAATTTTTCTATAAACTTAAGGGATTTTAATGATTTTAAGCATGTTTGTAAAAAAATTTATAAAAATTGAGAAAAAAATTTGTCAAAATTGAGAAAAAAATGAAAGAAATAATAAAAAT
>JARJEC010055253.1:0-13254 GCA_030264575.1 Tachinus sp. AB-2021 | reverse complement strand
CCTTTTTTTTAATTATACAAAAAAGCAAACAAAATTTATTAAAAGAAATAAAATATTGCATTTTTCGAAACATCTAAAAATGAAAATTAACAAAAAAATGTAGAAAATAACAAAGATTATTATAATTTTGCTCTTATAATAGTCACATAAACATTAAAAAAGTCCAAATAGTTATGAATATTAGAAATATAAAGTAGTTACATTTTTTCGATGTTTCGAATGTTAGATTACTTTTAACTATTTTTTTTTTCAAAACATTTATTGAAAAACTAAAACTAATATTGTTATATACAAAGTTTCTTTGAGCATTTAGCTCTTTTTTTTAAATACTTACGTTTTTTTCCAAACAATTTCTTTATTTCTTAAAATATTCTCAAAACGCTTTGCATTAGTAATTTCTTTCTTGCATCTAAGAATAGCCGTAATTCTTATCCAACTCAACAAGCGCTCGTTTAAGTTTAATAGATTTTACATGAAATTAAAGAAAAGCTCAATTACTACTTTAATAAATTTAACGATGTTGATTTAATTTAAAGAAATTGAGAGAAACATCAAAGCTTTCTTTTATTCATCCACATTATTAAATCTCCTTACAATAAAAATATATTAATAAAACTGAAACTTTTATAGATTTCATCAATCATTAAAAACACAAACATAAAAAATAAGGTATAAAAAAGCGGGCACCCTCTTAAAACCTATTTTTAAAAGCAATTTCTTCTTTTAATAGCCCTTCTAAATTTAACTCCGGGCGTGTACTCTGTTTGTGGAACCACCAAACATTTCCATCAATATGTTTCCTCCACTATAGTGAAGTAAATATTACAAATTACACAATCCCCATACCAACATAGTAACATACCAAACACAGAGATAAATTCCCTTTGTTATTTATGGTAATTGGATTAATGATCATTATTAATAACAACGTCCTACCCGCATATCAACAAATTAAGTTAACTGTACGGTCTGGAATTACCATTGCATTTGTGCTCAGCAATGGAATGATTATCACCGCTGGTAAAAACAATGTTCGTAAAATTACTTATTATCCTACAAAAGTTTTGAGAAGATTGCGTCTACATTGTCCCCTATGGAGGCGCCCTTTCTGATTATTAAATGTCGCTAGACTACGAGATGGGTAATATTCTGTTCTAATTGAGTGTGAAATTATTTCATTAATTAATAATTACCAGAAAACTGCTTTTATATTATAAATTTAATAAAACAATCACTTCTATAGAAGGAATTGATATTATCAATTATAATTTTGTATCAATTTAGCAATAATCTTCTTTAAATCAGTCAAAATTTGGTTCTAATTCAGCTATAAATAATATAGATATTCGAACAAATAAGAGAAATATTATCATAAACCTAGGAGTTAAAACTACAGCAATTTATCGTAGTAAGGAGGGTAGTGACCGTGTAATGACTAGTTAAATATGTTATAGCATTAACAGATTTATCTCTAAGGATAAAGCTGGAAGTAATTTCATTTTATTAATGGTTCAATTATGATTTTATTATTTACTAGCGTAAATATTAAAAAGCATAAATCTTGTTAACATCCATTTGTTTTTAATAAATCAATCAACATAGTGACTAAACAGGCAGGACAAAGCTCACTGTTGTCGCGGTCGAAGGTTCAATTCTATATTTATTGCACATTATTATCTATCCCGTGAGGCATGATGGGCATAAATTTAATTAAAATCAAACAAGACGTGCTCTATCACTTTGTATTGTTGCATTTATGGTGTAAAATCTTCTGCATTCGGAGAAAAGGGGAGCCTTTATCAATATACTAATATTTACTCCTAAAATGGGCGCCTATTATATGTGCCAACACTGATGCGATAAAGGTCCCAATCGATTTATCTCACTCGGGAGGAAAGTTTTTATGGCAGGGGGATGCGTCCCGGGTGCAGTGGCACGTTCCTATTTCTGGATTTTCCGTATTTCCCCGCCGGTGTGCTGCGACAACTGCGCCATTATTTATAGCCCCAGCATCCGTTTCTCTTACTTTCCACAAAAAGAAAATATTACGTGATAATCTCTAATTGACTCTTTCTGGTTTTGTTTCAGGTGAGTTTCCACCAGATTAATAAACGAATTTAAATTATAATCCCGTATGTAAGTATATTGCATCGAAGCAGGAAATACAGATAAATAGGACTGAAATTGAAAGTCTTGATTTATGCAAGCATTATCAGACATGCATGCATAAGTTGTTCACCTATACAGGTCACAAGGAAAATGTTATTGTTCACAGGGCACCTATCATATTCCGTTATACTTATTTTCACATTTTTATCAATTCTTTGAATTGAAATGGCTTCATATTTTCAATAATTGTTTAACTTTCTTTAAAGTATTGCAATGGGCAATGGAGATTGAAATTTTAGATAGAAAACCTTTTGATTTATAGATTCATTTAAATAAATGCTTGTAATAATACTAACAATACATGAATTAAAATTTTACTACGTTAACCAACGCCATTTAAAATTGGGAATTGATTATCTCCATAATATCGCTTTGAACCTTCCTACGTTTTATTTACAAAGCTAATACCACAAACACAATATTGATAAAACAAAAGTAAACCCATTAGACTAAAACCAGCTATTTTAATTAAAATACATTGCAATGTCTTCCTAGAAAGATATTATATAACATTATTGCAAAAAATAATTTTAGATATCACTTATCGGTCATGTATGTTTAACCAAGCTCACATATTAGTGTAATAATACAAACATATTTTCTTATCGAAATGTTTACTTCCATTTTAAAGAAAGGAATTTTCTTGAGGCGCCACTTCTGATTTATTATTGTTGGAATAATTGTTGATATTGAATTATCGTGGCTATTCACGATTAATGCTCCGTAACGGTTAATATTTAACATAATAATAACATTGAAACACTGTAGCAATTATATTACTGTTGAGATTTTTTGCCTTGCAATTGTGTATTCCGAACTCGTATTCTAACCCGCATCCAACCCGTATACAGATTGTTTATAAAATTGTCCCGATCGTAACTTCTGCCAAAAATGTCTACAGATCTTGCAAAAATAAATACAAATAAAATGAAACTTCTATATTTAATCAAGTAATTAACTAAAATAAAATATCACTAATTTACAGTTTGAGAATCAAGTTGCGTTGTTCTTTCTTATCCTAGCTGTCTGTTTCACTTGCACAACGTACGCTTTTTTGTTGGATTCGGGAATAGTATCTGATAACAGGAAAGTTATTGTTCTTAATACACCCACTTCCATAGGGGATAAATCGCGAACACTCCAGCCGTTGCTTGTTTCTCAACAAGTCTTCAAAATTCTTTTCTAGTTTTTCTTATCTTACAATTATTTTTATATATTACCAGTAGAAGGTTTATTTATTAATTTGTACATAAAACATATTTTTAGTTAAATCAATAGGCAAACTTATGATTTAAATATTTTCAAAATATGTGATCGCTGATCTACTAACTAAGCAATTGCTAACTTGTAATCATTTATTTATTATGGTCTGCACAATACATATAATTAAATAAATAACAGTGTTATCATATATAAAAAAATTTTAATTTTCGTTTTGAATTATTATCTTTAAGTAAGTTTCTCGAAAAGTTGATATTTTAAACTTTGTTTTGTGTTTTTTTTCTTTGATGTTTTAAAAAATAAACTATTATTTTTTTAAATGTCCGTAGGTTAGATTTGTTAAAATCTTTAAAGAAAAAGACGTTTTTGTATTTGTTCCATACATAACAGAGTAATTTTCTTGACTGTTGGATGTTCAAATAAAATTAGCTTTGCAGAATTTATTTTTTACAAAACAAAATAAATTTAGTTGCCTATATAAAATCTTGTACATTTTTAAATTTAAAAAATTGAAAACTGAATAGGATCTAGATTATATGCTTGTGGAAATCAAATAGTTCAAGGTTTATTGCTAGTTGTAATAAAATGAATGTAAAGGTTTGTAAAGATATTTTATTAATTATTATGTCTATTAAATAATTTCTATATCAATATTTCTACAATTTTTATTAGTTTAGAAAATCAGTATTTCAATAGAACAATTGTAATTTCCTAAAAATTAAAAGTACCTATAAAAAGTGATGATGATGATAAAATTGATGTGAATGGATCAGATAATTCAAAATTATAAAAAAAATGATTTAATAAAGATGATAAAGTTTTATTATTTTTTTATTATTATTTTTTTGTTTTTTATTTTTCTAAAAAAGTTGTTTTTTTTATGTTAAAATTATATAATAACTTTTTGTTTTCTTTTGAGTGTTCTTGGACGTAACCAAAAGGAAAAAAAAATGGGTGTTGAAGCGATTTATATCTCGTTCTCATCGATAGCACTGAGGAACACAAGTTTTGTTGACTTAGATCTGACATCTGTTTTTGACTAATGTTTAGTATCAGAATCGAAAAATTATCCCTGGTTGGGAGTTGCGGGTCTGGGTTGTGATTTTGGGTCGCTTTTTACATTTAATAATATGAGAAATTTGATCAAGAAATGTAGTTGTAATCAAAGTTTTACTTCAGATGTGTATTCCAAACACACTCACATTTTAGCGCTAAAATTTACATAAATTATTGAATTAATTACATATAAACCAGTTCATTTATTTTATTTAGGTTTAGAAATGAGGACCTATTTTTGAAGTTGACGGGACAAACTACATTCTTATTGTCGATGATTGTTTTTAGTTCATTATCTTTTCTTCATTTATTTTTACTTGATCGTGTCTCGAGTACACGAGCAAGTAAACGGACTTGAATTTTGAAACAGTATGTATTCTATGTACTATGCACTCATGGAATGCATGAATGGAACAGTTTTTCTGCAGATATATTTATGTTTGTAAAACAAACTCAAGTTCGAGCTGAAAGCGACCCGGATCTTTGGGATTTATAGAATAATCAAAGTTTAATTGCTGATTTGATGTGCAATTCAAATTTTTGTCTTTTGTTTCCTTAGCTGCTTCATTGATCAGAATGTGGCTTAAATTATAATTATCAGAAATTATATAAAAATGTATTCACACTTTTCTACTTTATTTTGGACTCAACAATTTGGATTACAATTATTCATTCGCATTTTGTATAAATATCGTGTATTAAATAAAATTATTAGATAGATACATTTTGATTGTGATGAGTCAGTATCGTGACTATATAAAATCAAAAAGTCACAGTGACTCATTCTAGTCAACGAAGTAGAAAGATATCGTGTGCAACCACAAAGAAAATGTTCCCCATTTCGAAGCACTATAATTAGTATTAAGGGATAAAATTACATAACGAAATGTGTTCGTCTTTCCAAATTTCTAAATAACTTCCTTTCCTTCGGCATAATGAATAAATGCTCTAAATAGAACCTTATAATTTTCAAAACTACTGCAATTTAAAAAAGGGATATAATCGGTACATGCATAATTTTAGTTTAGTTTGAAGTACATATAAAATATGTTATAAATTTATAGTGATATTTTTAATTAAGAATAGAATATAGAAATTTGTAAAATAAAAAACCTATGAAATTTGAAGGCCATTCTTTTATTATTATTCATATTCATTATACTAGGTTCCGACATGACTTGAATATACTGAAGTGATTTAAATTCGGAGCGAATAGTTCAAATTGAATTACTTCTGGTTCTTTAAATCCCGACTAGCAAATTCAATACTTTGCTCATTCTTAATTTATATAAAGACCCCATTGAGTGGACTGTGTTCCCTCACAAAAACGAATTAAGAGGCCATCTGGCTCTATCCTTGCTATAAGTACAATGTGCTGCGGCCGGAAGTGCCAAGGGATGGATTAATAGGGCATCCTGCTCCAGTTGCGTTCGGAAGGAAATCGAGGACCCGCCTTAATGTATCTTCGCATTCGCACACAAAAAAGCACTGTTGCAATAAATGGACTTGTGCCCTGTCTCGATACCGGTGTGTTCTATGTCATGGTGCATCATCTCATGGTCGGGGTCACCGCATAAATGTGCATTATGCCGTCCCTCTTAAACTCTCTTTAGTAAACGCCTGATGTTTTCTATACTTAGAGTGTGTAGAATGTAATATATAACACAGGCATATATGAACCAAGCAAACTCTCGGGTGAAATATGAGGTCATTTCACCTCACAGACGGCACATGCACAAATGTACTATAAATTATCGAATGTTCATATAGAGTTTGCTTTTATTCTGTAGCAGTAACATAGAAGTATATTGTGAACAATTTTATATTTAAATTTATACGCTTTAATTTATTTTCATACACTGTTTTTTATGTATGTACCTATATTAAAAATGTCGACATAAAACCTTTTATCCAAATGATATTTCATTGAATCATTTTCTTTTCCTATGTGTTTTCATCCAATTTGTTTTGCTCGTGGAAGACACATTAGGGCGACCCACATCTCCATACAGCAAGTCATCACACACAACCCCTCCCACGAAACATCTTTTCGCATCCATTATGAAAGTCGATTTGGAACACAAATAGGATTTTTCGTAAATTTAATTTTCAAGTCGGAAAACATAGAGTACGATGACACCGGAATATTTTTCACAATTGGTTGGGCCTGTGGAAAGCGCGCACGAGATGAGCGTAGTTGGTTTCATCGATCAGCGGCGTAAACCTGGCCGTGAAGTGCTGAAGCCATTGACTGGAATAGCAAACTAAGGGTCAAATTTACTACACCTACTATTAAGCCTTAAATAATTTATATGAAAACGATAATGGGAACAAAAGAAACTGTTTGATTTCTGATTTTTATTATTTTACGTTGTTTTATTTTCGTGTCTAAAATAGCTGGTGCGCCAATAATGAGTCTGGGCCGCATCAATCTCGGTTGAGTCAGAGAAGGTGCAAGAATTCCAGTTTACTAATAAACCAAGAAGTGCGCGCATTCTTAAGGCATGAGGTGTTCGACCCCTTACCGACTCGGTTTCTTAATGAGGCAGGCTCAGGTTGCGAGAATATTATACTACAGCAACATGTTGCTCCATAGTGCACGTAAAAATTTCATATGCAATTGGTTTGAGACTGTCTGAATAACTTATTATATCGAGCGCTCTAAACACCAACACAACTTTATAGTTTTCAATTATAAAACAATAATTATTATATTGCTTGATCATGCGGTAAAAAATTACCAATATATTTATTTATTTCAAAAATGTTTAGAATTGCATGTCGATGTGGAATTATTAAATTCTTTGAATGTTTTAAGCCGTCCGCATATATTTGCCTTGTCATTTTTCTACTGAATAATGCATTTCATTCATTCTATCGGGGGATTTTAATCCTCTCTCGTCCCACAAAGACTCGGAACAAACAGACGTTAGACACACGGCCTGTATAGTGGGGTGGTTCGTTTTGCAGCGAACAAGGTAATCCTTCCCATCTCGCGGCTTAAAATATCGTTGGAATTCTGGAAATTATATTCGCGCTTGAATAGCTTGGAAATTCTTAAATCCTCCCAAACGTAATTATTACACTCTAAGGAACACCAGTGCGATCACTTGATTATTGAATAGAAAATTAGCTTATTATTAGCTATTTTAATTGAGAAAATTGTTAAATGTACCTTTCAATAATGATAATAAGAAAATTAACTCAACCGGAAGCTAGCCTAACAAATTTGCTGAACTGTTTTAGTGTAATAATATTAAAATTCCCTGATTCCATGATTCTTGCATTTTAAACATGATCTGTGCAATGAATGTGAACTAATATAGAAATCTGTTTTTATGAGTGCGATTTGTTATGCTGGCAGAACAGATAACTCTTGCACAATTTCTGTAGTGCCGTTTAATGCGATTACGTCGCCCAGGGTTACGTGGACCGTTAAATCGGCTCGGTTGCAGAGGATGAACTTTTTTTGAAAAGTGCCCTGCGATTATCCCCTCTTGGTATCTAACACGGTTAACTTGGACACGTTGAAAAAAATGATCGAAATCCATTTATACCACGAAAAGCAAAAATTTTATGTTTCACAAACAATTGCAGCTAATGATGGGCATGATGTCCGGCTGAGAAATCGTACAAATTGCGTCATTATTCGATTGCGTGCCATATGCCACTAAAGAAATTCGCAACTTGATGGATACCTAATTGTATAATTTGAAATTCTTATTCCCGCATAATTTTCCATTAAATATATTAGTGCTTGTTAAATTTTAATAAATTATTAACACCACTTTAGAATCCCTTGACCCTAAAATTCAACCCCCATTTGCGTTAATTTGTCCATTAACGTCGTCTAATAATGTAAATTAATTACGTACAGAAATTATGTCCAGAATTCCTACGGGAATATTATCACGCTGACCCTACATTTACCTAAAATTCTTCTAATTTCCGAAATGTTATCGGTGTTGTTCGGTTCGATATGCATCCCCTTATCGCATCGGTTTGATAAAATGTGCGGTTTGGATAGTCGTATTTCACTCCAATCCATGTCGATAAATAAGGCCATTCAGTGTTGGCTATAAATTCCCACAATACCATATCTTATTTATACCCCTTTACAAATACAGTTATACAACTTGGATGAATGACATTTGCCATGTGATACGGATTTAAAATATTTCATTTATCACCATCGCAGTCTTATCGATGTGTGGAGATTGTTTAATGGTGAGGCAGCCATTTTTTAAATTTTATTATTTATTATATGCGTTAACAAATAAAAGGCAGTATGTGTATTCTTGTAGGACAAGATACAAAGTAAGAAACATTGCATGGAAGTAAGAATACAACTTTATATTCGTTAACAAAATTGATAGAATCGATCGTTACTATGTGATAATTCACAATACAAGATTAAAAACATAGTCGTTTTATTTTTAATCTTTTATATTCTTGTAACTAATGCTTTTTTTATGTCCGGACTTTGAAAAACTATAATTTGATACTACAAAGAAAGTAATATTGAAATTGTTAATTTTTTTAATCACTCAATGAAAATTATAATGATATTGATGATTTTTAGAAGATTCGAATATGTTAACTGGAAATTTACTTACAATAAAATTTGTGATATTTTGCAAAATACATACAAAATACATACATACAAAAGACATAATTGCTTTATATTAATTTGTATTAATCCAGAAACGAAAAATAATGTCCACCAGACTAAGTCAGTCGTGAGTTTGTAATCGACCTTTAAAGCCGTGGTAAATGGTAGGAAAGGTGTTATAAACTCCTCAACGATATGAAATTGTTCAACATTAGAAATAAAAGTACCATGTTTTATATCACAATATATTTAGTCGCACCATGATAGATATAAAAACATGGTAGTTTTTTTCTAATTTTAAATTATGAATTATCACATAGAAGATCGATTCTATCAATTATCAAGAAATTATTCGTTTAATAATTAAAAATATATTTTTTATATCTTTACCACAACATATGCGCTTCGGGGTGAATATTACTTAATTGTAATAAGGTTATTTTCTAATACATTAACTATACAATTAAAATACTGAAAAACAAATTCAAATACTCCTAAGCGTATTTTTAGAAAACTCGAAAGTTGTAAACATTCTCAATAACCTGTGAATAAATCCCAAAGTGCATTTTGATGTAATTACTTTTTTATAAAAAAAAAATCTTCATTTTCTTATACAGAATTTCTCTTCAAATCAGAATTTGTATAGATCTAAGAAAGCTTCTTATCAAAATGTTTCTTTAGGCTTCAACTTGAGTAATATTAGCATTGCAATAATCCGATGAAAGTTTACCGAAACTTGGACTTGAACTCCGAATCCAAAAATTTTTGTTATCTACCTCATAAGCCATCTATAATTTTTAGGATCTGTAATTGTATTAGTTTAAGTTTAGAAACTTTTTATGGTAATTGAATTATAATATTCATAAAAATAAAAATGGAGACTTTTTTATTAATTATTCGGAACTGTTTTATCACAAAAATTTTAGTGTATCAATCAAAGAAAATTGTTTACAATTTTGCTCGAACAATTTCGACATTTTGCAAATTTCGTTTGAACTTCTTCTGAATCTTAACATTTTCCAATATCCAACAATCTGTCTATAAAGTCTTTAAAACTTTCAATAATATCAAGTGATTTTTTGCAAAACACGGAACATACGTTAGAGACGTTATAAAAAAGTAACCTTTCCAAAAATGTTTTTATTAATTGTTTAATTCTCTTAATTTTGTTTTAGAATTTTCTACAAACTTTCAAAATTTAGTAAAGCTTTGAATCTTTTTATTTACCTAAATTATTTATTAGTTCGTTAGTTTTTTAATGAGCTTTACTTATTTTCTTACACAGAATGTTTGATCATTTAGTGAGTTTTGATCAAAATCTCAGTAAATTTGTTACTTCGTAATATAGTATAATATGTTAGTAGAAAATGTGGTAGCTCGGAATTAATTAAATAAAATTCACTCATATGTTTTAATAATTAATACAGTTAAATTATAAATTATGATTTAATTACTTTAATAGGAGCAGTGTCAAGTTCATTTAGAACATAAAATGGCTTTGCGTGATACTAGCCCATAAGTCGCAAAACTAATTCCACATTTGCTGTACTAAGACGCGGCAAAGCTAGACTGGAATTGGATCTGTCGGTACTAATTTAATTGCGTATTCTTAAAAATATCTAATCAATCATATTTCTTTCGGCTGTACCATATAATTTATTCTCCGTTAGGTGATGGCATGCTGCATATCTAATTAAAACAAATTTCCACGCCCTGCACTATAATGCATACGTTTTATCGGAACATCCAACCCGAATAAGAAAATATGTCAGGGCCGTTGTGTGTAATTTTCGTTTTAATATTTCAAGAAGCTACACGTATGGGTAAACCTGGTAAAACCGATGGGATTAACGATCAAACCACATATCACATGTTCCTCCGCAATTGCGGAAAGTAGGTCAAGTGCTATGCGGTTGCCCCAGTTTTGCGTTTAGTAACTAGCGGCAAACGAAGATTTGTAACGGCAAAGGGCTGCGGGGCGTGTACGATAATAATAAAAGGAAAAAGTATTCGCAAGAACCGAAGAAAAGCGCTTCCTTTCCAACAACGCTCGGGGGTGCCATAACGTCCAGCATTACTTTTTGTTGGCATTGTTCTCAAGTAAATGCTACATATTGAATGTTAGGGCATGTATTGATTTCTATACAGAACTTACTATAATTTAATGATTAAAATAATAATAATTATTAATTATATGAACTTATATTAATTATTAATATATGCATTTTTTCATTGTACAATGCTATCTGTACTAAAATATAAATTACATAGGCCATTGTATATCAATTAATATAATATCTCCATAATTTATGCTTACAATTACATCGTAAATAGTACAAACAATCGCTAATCAATATCATCCATCCGACTTCCTTATTGTTATACGTCAAATAAAAGGAAATTTTAAGCTCCATTACGATCATTCCTCTCTTAATTCTGATAGCAATTAATTTTCTTTATTCCCCAAATTGATTATAATTCGTTTAATTAGGCACTGTTTGATTAATGTGCGTTTAATCGACGGCATTGTCATTTGTTTTAATAGGCGCTGTTGTACTTCTACATTATCTACACGACGGCGTATAATAATTGCAGGTACTGTTAGTTGCTTTTTATGTACGCCGTGTAGTGTAAGGTGAGAGAGTGCTTGTTGTGTAATTGACTGACTTAAAGGTTATACTTGTTTGCTTTTATTTGGAGTTTAATGGAGCATTTGTATAATAATCAGTGCTGTGATCCGTATAAGTAAGCTATGAAAATTTAGATAAATTAATTTAACAAAATTATATTGATTTCTTTTGATTCCCAACCAACTAAACATTATTCTCATTTTTGTTTTATTATAGCACTAAAAGTTTTTAAAACAAATGACAAATTATATCGCGTTGTCATTTTAAAACATAATGCAATGATTAATTAGTTCGCTCAAAATTATATGAATACAGAGTGATAATTAATATTTTAATATAATTAATTAATTATTCGTACCCTATTGTAAACTAGAAAATCCCTGAATGTTATCTAATTTGTTTATCTTTATTTGTATTTCTTATCAATTTGTTTATTAATTTTAAATGTTTATGTGGCCTTAAAATTATACTTATTGCAAAATTTAGAGGTTACTTGTGTTCAACAACCTCTGTGGACTTAAAAATTATTCAATAATCATTCATTAATTTAATATTTAGACTATCAATGTACGGAAAGTATTACTTTGTTTAATTGGGTACAAATAGAAATATAAATTACAGATTCAGTTTTCATTCTTGGCCTTATTAGCGACGAGCTGTAACATTGATAAATTATATCAAAGTTGATTGTTTGTTATACATATATTATTATTTACAAAGCCAGACACAAGGAGTTCAAATTAAATTGTAATCCATTTTATTACTAATAGTTTTATTACAGTTTATTATTATTATTTTTTTAAGTTTTGCTCGGATTGATAATTTGAATTCATGCACAATTCAAGTTTTAGAGAGCATCACATGAAATTTACTACATTATGATTTATTAAAGAAAGTTATTATGTGTTATTAATACGCAATTTAAAATGGAAAACTTACTAAAATCTGCAATTTATACAAATAAAAAAGTGGAATTTGTAACGACCATCTAAAACTTAAAATTTATTGGAAGTGTTACTTCCAAAAATTAATTGATTTTATCTGGTTACTGAACCGTCATAAAATGTTTGGACCGGAACAAGAACCGAACCAATATAATAATAATCTTAACCCGGGAAAAGTCTCTGCTCTAAAATGTACTATTGTTTTAGCCCAATTAACATAAATATGTAAAAATTAGTAGTGGTGCTTCAGAAATTATCATTTCGTCGTCGCCACGTTAACACCATCTATCTCGCTTTTTGGGTAAATTGAGTAAAACTCGAGTTGGTAACTTGGTTCCCAAGTTTTGTTAAAAAAGACCACTGTGCGACATAAAATGCAACTCCGCCTTCTGTAAAGCCAACGAAATTTTTAGTAAGTTTTTGTTCTTCTGAAAAGTTGAGCAAACTAAGTTTGGATGTTGCTGTGGCGACGACAATTTACTGTTAGAGGTATTAAAACAATTGCTCATAGCAACAAATCCTCAAATAAAAGAAATGAATTCTTTTCTCTCATACTTCCAAGGTGTAATATATACTACATTCGATGCAAAATAAGTTAATTTTCTCTGCTTATGTTTTGCAC
>JARJEC010055193.1:0-15305 GCA_030264575.1 Tachinus sp. AB-2021 | reverse complement strand
ATTATTGGTTTCGGGCAGCAACCACAAAGCAGTCTTTTTAGACATTTTGCTTACAGTTCCGAGGCCTCAAACTAGGTCTTCCCACCTCTAAATTTATTTTGCGGCCTTACAATTTCTTTTCAGTGCACCAATTGGAAAATAGTTAAAGTCTTTGACAATTTTCTTATCTCAAACTCAGTTTCAAATGTTTTGTCACCCATTCTGTGAGTTGCATCTAGTCTTTTAAATTGCCTTCGAAGCTTGAAATTTTGCAAAAAAAAAACAATTATAGTTCTTGCGCAAATTGTTATGTATAAATTATTTGTAGATCTTTTGGTTATCATTGAGAAACTTAAAACACCTGCCTCTACATTATTTTTGGAGCTTTGGAATTGTTGCAAATTAAATTGAGCAAACTGAATTTTGTTTTTGTTGTATCTTGCTTACTATTTAATTGGGGCATGTTTTTGCAATTTTACTCGTCCTTTCCGCAATAGTTGCATTTTTGCGGTATTTGAAGCACCTTTATTACAAAATTTGTTAAAAACCTTACTCCGAGATTTTAGTAAGGTTTTTCACAAATTTTGTAATAAAAGTGTTTCAAATACCTTCAAATACCTAATATACATAATAATGTTGCAAATTATGGGAAAATTTTGTCATCACTGCGTTAGATAGAAGCGCAGGTTAAAAACTTTCCACTGCTGGCTCATACCCTCGTTCCGGCTCTGGTGGACATACAATACTATAGGTTTCCTTTTACTGGTACACTCTAATACTGTTTTGTATGTTTACACGCAAGGTATTAGTACAAGTACTAAATATTAGCTACCAAGTTTGTGTGTTCTAGGCATAAAGCCTGTCTTAACAGACGTCCACTGTAAAGTACTATAAACGTCGTGAACTATAAATTGTAATTACACTGTTTATAACACCAAAGATATTAAACATTCCTTAAGTTGCGGCAAAAATGAACGGTTTAATTTAAAACTGTTCTAATTATCCGTTTAAATGCTATTAACTCGTAAAAACTGTAAGCATTGTGTTTGTCTGGCAGTTTGGTGCTCGCCACGACCCGATTAGCACGGTAAAAGAAAAAAGAGTCGTTCCGGATATCTCAACGGGGGTATATCCATCATCTCAACAATGGGACGTTGCCCAATACTTTTGCTTCACGCATTGCAAATATTCGGATTGGCGTTGTGCAAGTGTGTTTACTTCTTTATTTTTATTTTCCACAAAGCCAGTTCTCCCACTTTCGGTTGGCAATTAAATGGATCGTTTGGAACAGACGAGTGGCCAGGCGAGAGAGTCTGGCCTCTTCGGGCGAGACGCGCGGAAACCGGCATCACTTTCCCTCGCTTCCTGCCCACCAAACCAATCCAAACAATAACAAATTAAATAACGCGACCTGTAAACATTATATAATTTGCGGATTAAAATAAAAGAATCGATTTGAGAATTTTATGTAATCCTTGCGAAATATACAAATTGCAGCTGCAATCATTAATTATTTCCACTTTTATACTCGTGTGCCAACATTAGATTGAGCATTTGTTTGCGATATTTCGAAGACCTACTATTTTCTAATTGGTGCACAGGCTAAGCAAAAAGGTGGGAAGACCTTGTTTTAAGCCTCAAAATTGCAACCAAATGCCTAAACCAAAGTTTAGAAGAACAATTTATAGGCAGAAAATTTTGAAATATTCGTATTTCAATAAAAATTTTAGCATAATTAATGATTATCATTTTATGATGCTCATTTTGGTCGTAATTTGATGTTTATTGTTGTAAAATATTGACAAGAATTGTGTACTATCGGATAAAATCTATGCAATAAAAAAATCTTCACTGTCAAAAATATATATATAGCACATCAACAATTGTTCCAACGATGTGATACAATCGAGCTCAATAACTCATATTTTCAATGCCATTCGAATAAATATTGTTCTAATAACAAACCATGCGTGCTAACCCCCGAATGCTTTGATAATACTATTTTTTGTTTGTTAACGCGGTTAACATCCTTTTCAGTGGAGGTAAAGGGGTCAAGTTTACTTTTATAAATATCCAAACGTTGTTTCAATGACAACGGCTTAGATTGGTTTCGATAAAACCATAATAAAATATTACTAATGTAACAAGACAATCATTAAAAATGCATCGGAATGTTTCTGTTTTTACAGTTGGACACTAATTGAATTATTTATTTTGGAGGAACTTCTAAATTAATGTGTTTGCTCATTATGAATGCATTTTGGTTGCATGCGAGTATTTTTTTGATGTGAAACACTTAAACCTCGATAATTGTGATAAAACGGGCAATTAAAATGATCGCTTGGGATTTTATGTAGCTTGCATGTTTAGCAAACTGCCGGGTCTTTTGGACCAGCACGAAATGATTTTAAAGATATTTTAAATTATACAATTTTATTCCAAAAATTGCGCGCGACCTCGGCTTTGGAAATAGTGGAATTAATCATTTTCAAACATTTTATAGTATTTCTAATTATTTTGCTTTATTCTATAATATATTCTAAATATTTTCTGCAATTTGTGCAATTCTCTTTCAAAAATTGCGACCTCGGCTTTGGAAATAGTAGAATTAATAATTTTCAAACATTTTATAGTATTTCTAATTATTTTACTTTGTTCTGTAATATATTCTAAATATTTTCTGCATTTTATGCAATTTTCTTTCAAAAATTGCGACCTCAGCTTTAGAAATAGTAGAATTAATAATTTTCAAACATTTTATAGTATTTCTAATTATTTTACTTTGTTCTGTAATANCATGTTTTGTGCGAAAGTTAATTGATATGGCATGACCAGATCATGATTTTACCACTGTAATTTTGAAGATAGTGAAGTGGTGTGCGTTTCGATCTTCCGCAAAGATCACCGAGTGCGTGATTAATTTTTTCAGCGATCACAGCCGATAAGAACCGTACCTGCAATTAAGGACACAACTTTTAAAGCAGTGATTTAAAAATGAGTCACTTAAATGCCCAGCCTGATAGAACAGCATAAATACTATAAATGTTTTAAAAAAATGGTTAATTGAAGTTTATTTCAAATATATACAAATATGCAACTAGTTCGGGCTAACATATTAATTGTGAAGGGATTAATTTTAAATATTTGAACGACTTAAAAGTTTGTAACAACTAAACATTTAATTTTATTTTTTATTCATTTAAATACGAATTGATTTGGTTCAATTGGGGCAATAATGGATACTTCAATCGAAATGGAAATAATTGGTTTAATGTTTGGTTGCTTTGTTGCAAATTGGGCTAATAATAAAAGGGACAAGGATAATAATCAAGTGGTTTAAAGCATACCAATTAATAACTTCCTCATTATTGTTGTGTGCAACGCAATGATTGCGCTCTTCGGAATAAATAACAACAATAAATAATAAAAAGTCGGTCAGTCGCCACTCACCTGTAACAATTATTCAAAACCGGCCACTTAATAACAACAATAAAATCCTCAGTCCGTTCGCATTATTATTATTTGTATTTTTAATATTTAATAATAAACTTTTCGCGTGACAAAACCGCGCGCGTTTCGCTCTTTGTGCTTTGTGCCTGCCAGCAGGAGCGTTCGGACCTCACTGACCACTCATTCACACACGGCCCCAACCGAAAACTCTCTCTCTTTCCTCGACTACTGGACACGCTTGAGATATCCAGAACAAACCATTGATTTTTTATTTACATATCGTGCATAATTACGAGGGGGCCCTCGGCGTATAATTTAGATTATGTAGGGTGGTCGATAAGCTAAGAAAAACGAAACGGGGGCGGCTGATGTCTTGGGATATTTGTCAGCCGGAGGAGAAACGGTGTCATTTGCCCTGTAATTTCAATTGCACGATGAATAAAACAGTCATAAAGAAGAATTGATTAGAACTGTATAATAGGTCGGATTCCATAACTTCTAAGTTGTTCATTAAATATTCAAAATAATGAATTTATTTAAATATTTTGTACAGGGTTATTTAAAATAATTGACATATGCATTTAGATACTTAGACATTTTATACAGAGTTGTTCAAAATAATTTAAATATATTTAGATACTTAACGAGTCTCTTGAAAGAACTTGCAATTTTATACATGTTTGTTCAAAATAATGAATATATTTAAATGTTGTTTACAGGGTTGTTCAAAATAATTTACATATGCATTTAGATACTTAGACATTTTATACAGTGTTGTTCAAAATAATTTAAATGTATTTAGATACTTAACTGGTCTCTTGAAAGAACTTGCAATTTTATACTGGATTGTTCAAAATAATGAATATATTTAAATATTTTGTACAGGGTTGTTCAAAATAATTTGCATATACATTTAGATACTTGGACATTTTATAGTCTTGTTCAAAATAAGTTAAATGTATTTAGATACTTAATGAGTCTCTTGAAAGAACTTACAATTTTATACTGAGTTGTTCAAAATAATGAATATATTTAAATATTTTGTAGAGGGTTATTTAAAATAATTGACATATGCATTTAGATACTTACACATTTTATACAGAGTTGTTCAAAATAATTTAAATATATTTAGATACTTAACGGGTCTCTTGAAAGAACTTGCAATTTTATACTGGATTGTTCAAAATAATGAATATTTTAAATGTTTTGTACAGGGTTGTTCAAAATAATTGGCATATACATTTAGATACTTGGACATTTTATACAGTCTTGTTCAAAATAATTTAAATGTATTTATATACTTAACGGGTCTCTTGAAAGAACTTGCAATTTTATACAGGATTGTTCAAAATAATGAATATATTTAAATATTTTGTACAGGGTTGTTCAAAATAATTGGCATATACATTTAGATACTTGGACATTTTATATAGTGTTCAAAATAATTGAAATGTATTTATATACTTAACGAGTATCTTGAAAGAACTTGCAATTTTATACAGGGTTGTTCAAAATAATAAATATATTTAAATATTTTGTACAGAGTTGTTCAAAATAATTAAAATATATTTAGATACTTAACGAGTCTCTTGAAACAACTTGCAATTTTATACATGTTTGTTCAAAATAATGAATATATTTAAATGTTTTGTACAGGGTTGTTTAAAATAATTGGCATATGCATTTAGATACTTGGACATTTTATACAGACTTGTTCAAAATAATTGGCAAAAGCATTTAGATACTTGGACATTTTATACAGGCTTGTTCAAAATAATTTGAATGTATTTAGATACTTAACGAGTCCCTTGAAACAACTTGCAATTATATACTGGATTGTTTAAAATAATGAATTTATTTAAATATTTTGTACAGGGTTGTTCAAAATAATTGGCATATGCATTTAGATACTTGGACATTCTATACAGACTTGTTCAAAATAATTGATATATGTATTTATATACTTAACGAGTCTCTTGAAAGAACTTGCAATTTTATACAGGATTGTTCAAAATAATGAATATATTTAAATATTTTATACAGTGTTGTTCAAAATAATGGACATATTTAATAAAACTTGCAAAAACTTCCGATTTTATACAGATTTATTCAAAATAATGAATATATTTAGATATTTTGTACAGGGTTATTCAAAACAAAGGACATATTTAGATGATGTATACTGGGTTGTTCAAAATAATGGACATATTTAATAAAACTTGCAAAAACCTCCGATTTTATAGATTTGTTCAAATAATGAATATATTTAGATATTTTGTACAGGGTTGTTCAAAATATTGGACATATATAGATGCTGTATACAGGGTCGATCAAAATAATGGACACATTTAATAAAATTCTTGCAAAAACTTCTGATTTTACACATTCAAAATAGTTGACACATTTAGATATTTGATAGATATCTTGAATTTTTTTTACATTTATTTATCATTAAAAACTAATCCGATAGTTGTAATCTTACCTTACTAAAGACCAACGGTTAACGACCTGTGATAAAAAACATTAAAAAAAAATTGACATACAATAAGTTAATCCTTTATTAGATTCATTCGTATTCGATAGAAAACAAACATAAACAATCTCATAATCTCACTCGTCTCCCACGAAACACGGCATCGAATAAAACTACGGTTAAATAATCACTAGCAATTAATATTTGGTTAAAACGTGTACTTGAAATACTGGCCACGATTAGACACTAATCAAAAACTCAACAATCCTTACAGATTTTCGCCGCCATCTCGTTCAGCGGCTCCAGTTCCTTCGACGAGACCAAATCGAATTCCGTCACAAAATAGTAGAAATGCTTGTAGCATGTGTTGACGTGTGCTTCTGCGTTTATGGTCACAATATTTTGGAAGTGGTGGATGTAGACGTGCACAAACACCCTGTGTAATCGGGCGAGGATCTTCGAACAGTGCGAGGAGAAATTTCTCGGGAATGGCAGATCGGACGTGCACGGGAATAGAGCCTGATTGTTGATCTGGTTTTCAATCCAGTCCATCAGATGGCTGACGTACTCTTTTGCTGGCAAAGGTGTCGGTTTTCTGAATCTAAGGAAAGTTGGTACGAGTAAGTTTTTTTTTAAGTTGCTAAATTAACTTTCGCTGCGGAAGCAAAAAGCGGTACTCTTTCACGGTGCGGGGACACACTTACATATTGCCGGCCGCTATAGAGCTGCGTATACGCTCATCATATGCGCCAGGCGCATATCCGCACTTAGTGGAAGCACCGTTCAGCACAAGTGCGTTTTCCGCAGCAAAAGTGTTAAGAGCATTTCAATGGTCTAATTCTTATATTCCATATCTACTATTCAAATTTTGATCTAGCCCGCCCAACTATAAAACAATCGAGCAAGTGGGCAGGCTTCTAAAATCAAGTACTGATCCAATATTACCGTGTTTTAATCATTGACCTAAAAGTTTTGACTTTAGTGGCCTGGCCAAAATATTTAATATTGAAACAATCGGGTGGGTTGGTTACTAATATCAAAAGTACTGGTCCAATTATTTTTACTATTTTTCAAATTATTGACGCAGTGCCAACCTTCCCAGAAAATAAACACTTCTAAGATATCGTTTTTCAGAAAGCAATAAAAGAATAAAACCATCGATTTGGTATCTGGTTAAGTTAGAAAAGGTTGGGTTAGTGAGGTAAATATTTTACAAAATTAATTCGTAACGTTTTACTTATGCAAAAAAAGGTTTGTCGGATTAAGGTAGGGTCAGATCAGGTTACCACATAAAATCCAAATTATCATCGATGCATCTCATACTTATCCCCATCAGCCCACAGATATTCGAAACGTGGTCCGCCGGACATCGTCGGGCAACTCACTTCCGAACAATACTCCGATATCGTTCCATAAATTAAATTGATACGATTGAAGAAATCGACGACTAAAAATCGAAAGTAATCAGTAAAGATCGTTCAAACGGATAAATATTTACCGTGAACGGCGATCCAATCGTTTAAATCCTCGCCTTCGGGCAACTTAACGGCGCTCCTCAAATTGATGCCCGAATTTAAACTGGCACAAGCCTGCTTGTGCAGACTGTACCGGATGGTGCCATGGGCGAATTTTTTCTTGGGCCTGAATGTCTGCAAAAGTACACATAACCTCAATAAATAATTTCAATAAATTTCGATAGCAATTACTTTGCCCTTCTGGAAGAATTCCAGAAAACCGTTAAGGGCCATTCCTTTATGGCTCGGTTTGTTAAAAAGGCAAATTTACGCGTTTTAATTGCTTGTTTTGATCATTTGCGGATTTGTTTGGGGGGCGGGTAATACAAGGTGAAGTTGGTTGCTTAATAATTTGCAATTAAATAAATTGATTATTTTTCATAATTATCATTTTAGATTGCAATTAGTTTTAATTCAATCGATAGATTGCCGGTTTTGATTGAAATTGAAAATTAATTTTTGTTAAATGCTTTTGGTTTGTTAGGCGCCATCTGGCGGTTGGTAGCGCGCACCATATTGTGATTCTCAAAATGGTGGATTGTTTGTGTAAAAATTTGGCCATATTTTGCAAAAATTCGCGAACTTATTAAATAAAAAAGCTGGCTAAAAAGGGGATACAGTGTGTGTGGGCGGTGCGCGTTTGCGGTGGCTCAATTGGAGGCGGCGGGATGTGCGGTCGGCGCTGAAACGCGGAACCCACTATTCAGCTTGGCCCCCGCGACAAATTAATCGACAACTTTGCCGAAATTATGTGAGAAATCATGGAAAACAAACTGTGCCGGACCTGCGGGACGTTCACCACCGATGCAGTGCACATTTTCAGAACAGAGGGACTCAAAAATCAGATCGAGACATGTCTGCCGATCATTGTGAGTCCTTAGCATCCATCAGACAAAACAGTTTATTAATAGAATAGAATCTTATCCTGCTCAGTGCAATCACAAAATAACAATAACAACATCAACCGTTTTGTGCCAAGCTTATTTATATTATTAACATTTGTAACCATAGCAACCGATAACAATTCATGACCTAGCTCGACGTTACTAACGTTGTCTATTTTTAATCTTAAACGGATTTATTTGTTTATTTAACTTAAATGATCATGTTAAAGAGTTGAAATCAAGTTTACTCAGTTTGTATACGGTTAAGTTGGTCAGTTTTTAACCTCGCTAGAATTTGTCGAAGGGCAATTTGAGTTTATCAGTTTTTTGTTAATATTTTTGAGCCGGAAACATTTTGAGGGTTATTAGAAACGATTTTTATTATTTTATGAGTTTTGACAATTACAACAATTTCTCATATTTTCCATCATTTTTGACATTTTAAACGATTTTTGACATTTTATAACCATCCTTACAACAATTTTTGGCATTTTACAACCGATCTAAGTTAACACATTGGAATTATTAAAATTTGTTTTTTTTACAGGTATCCCAACATTGTCTTCTACCCGACACGATATGTTCGAAATGCCATGAAAATGTCAACAATTTCTACGGCTTTATCAAGAACTGCTTGCAGAGCATCATCATCCTCGAGGCGCAATACGATATCACCGAATCGTGTTTACGCACCCGTCGCAAACACGACAGATCGTGCTCCACGGATTTTCCGCCGCGCGAACAACAATCTACCTCCTCGCCGGCCAGCACATTTTTACCACTGGACGACACCTACAGTCCAATATATACCAAGACAAAACTGCAAAGTTTTGCACGCACACTGGCCGAAGCCGAACGCAACCTCTCCTTTTCATCGCCCCAAGATCAATCCTTCAAAATCGTCAATTACGACAGCAGTTCCGATGATGACGTTGTACAGCTACCGACCAACATCAATAACAAGCTTTATTTCGACGACAAAGAAAACGATCTGATCAACGAAATCGCCGAACGGAAATCGTTGAAGAGAAAATCGGACGTCGTCATACAAAAAACTCAGCCGAAGATTTGCAAGTTGGACACGAATCGGAGGAAACGGAGACCGCCCGTCAAACTGGAAAAAGTCAAAAATAATGACGGCGCTTGGAATTTTAACACTCTCGAAAAGATTTACGACGATATACAAGTCAAACAGCAGTTGCAGGAAGATGTCATCGAAGAGGTTTACGACGGCGTGCAATCTGTAAGTCATTCAAAGATTCTAAAAAAATTGTATTTCAAAATATTTAACTTCTGACTTATTTCTTATATGTACACGTTCATAAAGCATAAAGCCCGACGAAAGGTTAAATTTTATTTTGCTTTGCAAAAGTTAAGCAACGTTTGGCAAGGTCAGAACATGGACAGGTGCCACCTTGCTTTGAAAATATTTACTATAACTTAGTAAGTAAATATAATCATTTATTTTTATTAGATTGAGCAGGAGGCGATAACCGGTTTACCACAAATTTGTCTCCTTTGCGATACTCAATTTTCCGGACCGTCGCAGTTGGCGACTCATGTTTTTGAGACGCATGGAATTGATATGGCGCAGGTAGTCTCTAATGAGCCGATACTTGAAAAGAAGAAGAAGATACCGAATCTCGTCAAAATTGCAGACTTAAAACAGAAACGAGATTCTCAAGGTAATAATTATTTGACAGTTGAAGTTTTTACTTTTTAAATATAGTACCCACCCAACTATTGTAATATTTGCAATAGTTGGGTGGGCGGGTTACTACAATACAAAATACTTTTTTTTATTAGCTTTACATTTATTGACCCAATAATTTTGGCTATGCTGCTCCGCTCACCTGCCCAACTATTGCAATATAGTTTTATAGATAATGCAATAGTGGGGCGCATGGATGGGCTATTATAGCAAAAAAAGATTGATTATTACCAATATTTTTTATTATACTAGCCCATTCAGGTGCTCCACTATTGGGTTATACAAAAAAAAAAACTCAACCGCCCAACTATTGCAATATATTTTTTTGGATAATGCAATAGTTTGGCGTCTGGATGTACTTTTATAGTAAAAAAGATTAGGCCAATGTTTTTTACTATAATGGCTTATCCATAAAACTATATTTCAATAGTTGGGCGGGTGAAAGGTTTTTTGGATAAGTCAATAGTGGGGCATTTGTATGGCTTATTGTAGTAAAAAAGATTGGATTAATATTTTTTATTACACTAATCTTTTTAAAATTTCTATAAATTATTGGTCCAACAGTTTTTGGCTATAGTGAGCCACCCAACCGCCAGACTATTGTAATATATTGTTTTATAATGCAATATTTTGGTGGGTGGGTCACTTTATTAAAAATGTCACAGTAGTTTTGACTATGGAGACCTAGCCCCCCACCCCCAACTGTTTTATCATAGTTTTTGGAAGACGTAATAGTGAGGTGGGCTGGTGGCCCATAGAATAAACATTACCGATTTTTTCAAATTTTATATAAATGATTGGTCCAGCAGTTTTGGCAATAGTGACCCACCCATCCGCCATACTATTGTAATATATTGTTTTATAAAGCAATAGTGGGGTTGGGTGGACCACTTTATTAAAAATTCAAGCATAATCTTATAAAATTATAGAAATTATTGTCTATACTTTAATTTATCAAGTAAAATTTTTTTTGCAGAATCAAAGGTGCAGGAGAATGGCGAAGAACCGCCAACACTTGAACCAACGTACGTGTGCCCACTGTGTCCGGCCTCGTTAACCATAAAAAATGATCTCTTCCAACATTTGCGGCAGAAGCATCAAGGCAAAGCTCACCTGCTATGCGGTTTGTGCTTATTTATGGCCACGTCATATTTAAATTTAACCGATCATCTTGCGGCTTGCGTTCAAAGACATCCCATATCCAACCCGTACATTTGCAAAGTCTGCAAATATAGTGACGACAACCAAAAAAATACCGAGAACCACGTTTTGGTCCACGATTTTATTATAAATTTCTGCAAAAAGGAAGGAAAAATATTCGACCCGGCCGATTATATAGAGCTCAATTTAGCCTGTGATTCCCCGAAAATATACTCATGCACAGAATGTGGTTCCACATTTGTATCCTTTAAAGATTTTTCAACGCACAGACGATCTTTGCATTCCATATTTCATTGCGATCTATGCAATAAGTTCTACGGACGGAACTCGCATTTATGGAAACACGTCAACCGTCTCCATAAAGGCCACCCGTCGATCACCTGCCAATTCTGCTACAAAACAAGCGCCTCGAAATACCATTTGGCGCAACATTTCAACAAAATCCACACGGTCAAGTCGGGCAAATTAAAAAACGGCGACGCCGAAGAGGAGGATTTTATGAATAAAAAATTTGAACCGTTCGATTTCCAAAGCGTGCGGCAAAGCTTTATGCGGCAAGAGTTGGTAAAAAAGGAAGAGGAATCGGTGGAAGTGCCCAAAGAAATCGACACCAGCAGTAATTTATACACCAACATAATAACGAATTACACTCCGCCGCAAAATAACGGCGAATTTAAATGCCCGAAATGTTCGAAAGGTTTCCACAAGAAAACCCTGCTTAAAAAACACAAAAAGAATTGCCGGCCGAGATTGCAAAAGGATTTATTGACACGCTGCAAATCCTGCTCGAGGATTTTTAAAGATCGGCAAAGTCTGGCGAAACATTTGGTTAATTACCACAGTGAATACGTTTGCGAGATTTGCGACGAAAAGGTGCAAAGTAAATGCGAGATTGTTTCGCACATAAGGTTCAGCCATCCGTCCTGTCAATTATTCTGTCAGGATTGCGGTAACGTTCTGCGCAATCAGAACGAGCTTCGCATCCACTCGCAAGATCACACCAATTCGTTTGTTTGCCAATTCTGCGCCGATTTGTTACCCAGTAAGATTAAACTAAAAATGCACATATTGAGTCTGCATCGGAAGATACTTAGCCTTAGCTGCGGGGTTTGTTTGAAGCTTTTCGAGACACAGCATATACTCAGGGATCATGTCCGATTGGTGCATCGCGATGTTTTGCTGCCTTTAACATCGTGCACTGTTTGCGGAAAGAATTACGGCTCGAAATGGAAAACCTACGATCATTTGAATAAGTCACATGGCAGGATATTTAGGGCGTGCAAGGCTTGTTTGGAGGTGTTCGATACCGATCGCGATTTGGAGCTGCATTACGATGCCGCCCATGGAAACGTTCCGAAAGAGAAAGCTGCTAAAAAGGAGGTGTGTATTACCTTGTATCTGCCTAATAACTTATTCATTTTATCAAAACACTTTCACTTCCTTTATTCAGGAAAGTTTTTACTTGTTATCTTGTATGAGTCATGTCTAAACAAGTATCAGTTTTACCAGTGATTATTTATAGTTCCTGGAAACCACAAGGTTATATTTTTAAATAAACAAATTTTTGGAATCATGCTAATTTAATGAATCGATTATGTTTTTAGATTGTACCAAAAAAAGAAGTAGAAGTTTACGAAAGCGAACCTGAACAAGACGAAAAGAATTCGTCATCGGCCGAAGAGGAAAGCGCATGCGAAGAAGAACCTTCGAAAATATCGCTCCTCGAAAAGCGTCTAACTTTACCATCATCCAACTTAGACGTAATAACCCCCTCGAAACAATCCACGCCGAGGAAAAAAACGAAAAAATCAAAGAAACGTGAAGATTACACGCCCGACCAGAATGGCGCTAACAGTTCCAAACGTACGGTTTACGTCAACTCGAACGACCCATCGCTATGCGAAATCTGTTTGAAAACGTGGCCGGCCAAAAAGCATCTTTGGCAACATTACATCCGTTGCCATAAAATCGTAGCAGCCACCGTTTGCGGAATATGTTTAAAAACGAACGACAGTTATGAAATGTTGCAAAAACATTTGAAAGAAATCCACCCGACCCTGTTGCACGGAAAGGGGTTCGGTTCGAATTTTATTTGCCGGATATGCGGCCGTTACCACAATGCGAGCTCGAAATTGAAGTTGCACATGGCGATCCATGAAAATTTCGATTGGGATCTGCTCGAAAATATTACCGATATAAAAGAAGAAACGCAAAATAATTACGAGGGATTAACGCAAGGCGATATAAACTACGAGAGTTTAATCGAGCAAGTCGAATGTAGTTCGGATCAGGATTCGAGCAGCTCGTCCGATACCGACAACGATGAAACCGAAGCCTCGGAAAATCCGCAGGAGGAAATCAAACGGGAAATTTCTAGCGAGGACGACGAATCGAGCACCTCGCGCAGCGTTCAGATTAAAAGCGAGGACGACACGTCCGATGACGAAGACGATGACAACTCACTATCGGAAAACACGAGCGATACAACCAACCGCAATATGAATTTGTACGCGCAGCATCAGGATGTCGTTGATACGGCCGTAAAATCGATTTGTTACGATGACGATGACGATAATCCCGATTACGATCAGGATCCGGATTACACGGAAGTGCAAAATCATAATTTGAATCCGCATGAAATACAGAGTGCGGTCGATAGTATCCTCTAATAATAATCAAGGTATACACCAAAAAAAAAAGTATTAAAAACATTATTCCAATTTTATTTTAACCGAGGTGATATTTTTTAATTATATTTTTTTTCATCTTTACATGATATGAGTTCGGCAGCTTAGGATTAGGCGTTTTTTAGGAATGCAGATACAATCGTTTTTAATAATAATATAGGTTTAATTAATATTTTTTATATATTTACAAGGAGACACTATTTTTATATACAAATGGAACGGCGCATTACGGATTTTGTTTCAGACATATCATTCGGCTCGGAAAAAAATGTTTGGGCCGATTCCTACTTTAGTAAATATTTTATTACAGACAATGCTCATAAATTTGCTTTAATATTTTTTTACACTTTTTTACATTATTTTTATAATTTTTTTTTAAGAAGACTGGTTATTTTCTCTCTATTAGGCACGTATAGGTTCTATCATGAAATATAAATTATATATATATATATAGAAAGAAATGAAGACTAATTTATTAGCCGTTTTATGCATTTATCGATTTGCCATATTTTTTTAGCGATTAAGTGAAAGATGAATTTAAAATGCAGAATATATGACGAGTTGGATTTCATTTGCTAGGTATTAAGAGATTTCGTAACCATTCCTATTTATAGTCGATATGTATGTACTATTACATTACAGCTGTATATAAGAAGAAAACTTTCAGAAAATAAAGTCGATAATTTTCTAATAAATACATGTCGGAATTTTAGTCGCATGTCAAATCCGATCCATCCCCGATTCTATTGCTCCTATCCAGAATCTACCGATTAACATAAATTGCAATTTTGACAGACTAAATTAAAAATGTAATCTAAAAATTAACATCCTTATCTCCGACTAACAAATCAAAGTCATTTGCATGCTTTATCACCTTTAATGGTTTATTTTCAGTTGTTACGTGAACGTTTTCATGCCGAGTTGACTGCAAGATGGAGATAATTTCAAAGCAAGGCAGATTCATCAGCAAGCCCTTCCGAGGACGCATCAAAGGTATTACCAATCAATTCATATTACATTTAATAAATTATCACATTCATCATACCGGCCATTTATAATTTTTTTAATTTTATAAAAATAAAAAACTTATTTAAAAAAAAATAAAAATAAAAAACTGCCTGCTACTTAGACCGTTTAATTGGCCAAATTTTGACATTTAATTTACGGATTTTTAAGTAAATTGGCCGGATTTTGATATCATTTACGGGATACTAAAATTAACTGTCCGGATTTTGATATTTGATAATTAAACTAAATACCGAATCTTTTAATGTACGAATTTTTACATTTAACAAACGTTTAATAGTTTTATTGACCGAATTTTGACATACAATGACCGGATTTTTATATTGTTTAGCCGAATTTTCACATTTCAAGGCCGGATTGTTATATTTTATGACCAGATTTTTACATTTTAAACCAAAACAAACTTTTATATTCTATGTC
>JARJEC010055191.1:0-10795 GCA_030264575.1 Tachinus sp. AB-2021 | reverse complement strand
GTTATTGAAGATGCCTGCTCTGGACGCCCCATCACCTCTACAACCGGTAAAATTGTTAAAGCAAATTGTTTTGGAAAAATAGTCGACTTACAATTAGAGAAGTTGCTGAGAATGTCGGCGTATTGGTTGGCAAAAAAATGTATGGTTTTTGCATAACAATAATGCACCTGCTCACTCATTGTTGCTTGTTTGTGGTATTTTGGCCATAGAGTACATAGTAATTATGCCACAGCTACCATATTCATCGGATTTTGTCACTTCCCAGGTAGCAAAGCCACGTCATATTCACGTAATTTTTTTTGTCTACGTATACGTCAATATAACCTAAAACATTATTACGCAAATATGACCACAAAATGGCGAAAATATGTCAAGAACCAGAGACGTCATTTAAAAACGTGAAAGTAATGTATCTTAATTAATGACGTAAAACAGGCGTCAGTTATTGACGTAAAATAGACGTGTTGGTATTTTTTCAATAAACTTGTATGAATACTAGAATGGGTGAGCTGGCAATAGGATAATTGATTGTTTGTTATTTTAAAAAAATATTTTATTTTAGCGTACGTTTCGGAATTCTTCTGCCTTCTTTCTCAGCGCTGGCATGCAGAAGAACTCTGATATGTATGTTAAAATAAATATAATTTTTAAATTACAAACAACCGACTATTCTATTGTCAGCTCACTGTCCATTCCAATATCTAGAATGACGTTACATCTAATATTGTTTATAATTAATAGTGATTTATTAGATGACGACAATATACGCCATCTAATAAATTATTCTTCTTCTTTGGGTGCGATTCTTATTGGAGGTTCGCTATCATCATAGCTATTCGGACCTTATTGACTGCAGCACGGACTAGCTGAGTATTGCTACAACGAAACCAGTCCCTTAATTTTTTGAGTCATGAGACCCTACGTTTGCCAATAATACTAATCTTACCCTGCATTATCAGCTGGAGAATTTCGTATTTGGGGCCTCTCATTATATGGCCCAAATATTGGGTTTTCTCTTTTTTATGTTGCTAATAATTTCACATTCTTTTTGCATTTTATTTAGTACATCAATGTTCGTGACCCTATCCGTTCAAGAAATGTGGCGTATTTCTTCTTCTGCAATAGCATTACATTTCAAATGCTTGCAATTTATTGGTGTGGCTCTTCTTGCGGGTCCACGTTTCAATACCGTATAGGAGCGTGGAGAATACGTAGCAACGAAGCATCCTCTTCCTGAGATTTATATGAATATCCCGACTGGTAAATATCTTCTTCATTTTCACAAATACTGTTCGGGCAATTTCTATTCTAGTTTTTATATTTGTTGTTTGTTCCCTGTCTGCTCTATCCAGGTTCCTAAGTATTTATATATTTGCACCAATAAATTATTATTTCACTATAAGTACTTATTTCGCGGCTGCATAATGATAAAAACTCAGCCCGACATCCTTTTCTTTTAACTGATTTTACTTAAAACTTTCATTGAATATCCAAAGTTATTTCATTTTAACTTAATTTTTTGGCTAACGAGTGATAAAACTAGCAATATTGCTATTATCACCATCCTCAAACGCCAGACCCAACAAGTAAGGTTATATTCGTAAAATGTGTGGACTGTTATTGTGAAGTAGCGTGTGCATAAGATAGTAACGGCAGGGGTAAATAGAGAGCGGCGAATTGCGTGTTCTAATTTGACGTGAAACGTACGTCAACATGACGTCGGATGACGTCTTAAAAATCACACAAAAATACATCATTATGAAGTAAAAAATTTGTTCGTTTAAAAATGACGTCTATTTGACGTCATCTATTGGTTATATTACGTTATATACACAAATATCACAAAAAATTACGTGAACATAACGTAAAAATGACGTTAAAATGGCTAAAATATGCTGGCTGGATTGCAACTATTTCCAGTTCCCAAAACTGAAAAGACCTCCTGAAAGGAAGCTGTTTTGCCACGATTGAGTAGATAAGGGCCGGAGGAGTTTAAGACCATAAAAAGAGAAGAAATATTAGAAGTGCTTTAAAGATTGGAAAGCTTGTTAGCATAAATTTATTATATTTGAGGGTGATTACTTTGAAGAGAACAAAATAGATATTATATAATTATTTTTCGAGAAAAATAAAGTTATTTTTTAATTGAACAAATTTCATCATACTTTCTACTTCTTATATAAGTCTAAATGTTTCATCAATGGATAACATATTGATAGCAATAAAATAACGTAATACAAAACAAATAATCGCAGCATATTTTTCCATTCGGTAATAACAAAAACTGTTAATTCCTCAGTGCACAATACTAGAAATTGGAATATTATAATTATTGATTAATTACTAAGCCTTTACTCCATTTTAAATAAATGTTTCAAAAATTCACCTAGGACAGTGGACATGAAATGCAAAGGTTGTGCCACCCGAGGTGAATTTATTTTAAAATGGAGTAATAGCGTAGTAATTAATTAATAACTTTAATATAATTAGATGAAGTGACCGTTACTATGTGATAGTCCATTCTTATGACATAGAACAATTTAATATGTTTTTATTCTCTCAAATACATTACTAGTTTTGGCTCCACTAGAGCTTTCTACAGATGTTATAAGTCATTACATCCGTAGANAGCCTTGTGTCATCCAGTGCTGAATATAGGCCTCTTCTAGTCCCTTCCATGTCTTCCTATCTTGGGCTGTTCTCATCCACATGTTTCCAACTACTTTCTTAACGTCGTCTATCCATCGCATCTGTGGTCTTCCCCTACTTCTTTTGGTTTGCCGTGGTCTCCATTTCATTAATGTATGTGTCCATCTGTCTTGGGTCAGTCTTGCAGTATGTCCAACCCATCTTCATTTGAGGCTCGCAACACGCTCCATGTGATCAATTATTTTTGTTTTGTTTCTGATATCAATGTTCCTCTGTCGGTACCTTGGAGATATTCCCAGCATGGCTCGCTCCATAGATCTTTGCGAGATTATTAGTTTTTCTGCAATATTTTGTATTATTGCCATGGTTTCCAATCCATATCCTTAACATAGATTGTTAAGGATATGGATTACACAACTTAAATAAAGTTTTCTTGTACTTGTACTTGTCGCGGCAACGCATGCTGGTCCTTTACAACTATTGTTTATTCTTGTATTTTGACATTCCTTGTTTTTGGTTTAATTGTTTTCTTTTGTTTTTATAGCCTCTATGCCTCCTACTGTGTTTTTGACGTAACCTAGCAATCTAACACAATTTAAATAAAGCCTTCTTGTACTTATCACGGCAACTCATGCTGGTCTGTTACAACTATTGTTTATTCTTATATTTTGGTTTTGGTTCAATTTTTTCTTTTGTTTTTATAGCCTCTATGCCTCCTACTGTGTTTTTGATTTAACCTAACAATCTAACATAACTTAAATAAAGTACTAGTTGCGGCAGCGCATGCTGGCCCTTTGCAGCTATTGTTTATTCCTGTATTCTCGTTTGTAATTTCACCATTTTAATTTAATTTTGTTGTTATAGCCTCCGGGCCTTCTTATACTATGTTTGCTTTGATTATTTGTTTAGTGCTTCAAACAATTCAATTCAACTTTTTATTATCATTCATCTTCCAAAATTTCTTGATGCGAGCCATTTATTTTTTTTTCTCCAAGGCATTTATTGTTGATCGTCGTTTTGACTTTGGCGTCAATATTTTTTCATTTCTTTTTCAACCTTGTTGTTGCTTTTGCTATGATTTTATTTTCAGTCGATTCTTTTGCTTCCGTGGCTCTACTTGTCTTTTTATTTTCTATTACTTTGTTGTTGGCTAATGGGCTATGTACCAAAGTCAAAATTTAAATTAAAAATAAAATCTTTCAATATTCTCTATGCTACATGCTTGTGCATATTGGTTTTTTCTATGGTATTATGTCTTTTATCTATGGTATATGCTTATGCATATTGGTATTTTCTATGGTATTATGTCTTTTATGCATAGTATAAGCTTATGCATATTGGTATTTACTATGATATCATGTTTTTTATGTATGGTATATGCTTATGCATATTGGTATTTTCTATGGTATTATGTCTTTTATTTATAGTAAATGCTTATGCATGTTGGTATTTTCTATGGTATTATGTCTTTTATGTATGGTATATGCTTATGTATATTGGTATTTACTATGGTATTATGTCTTTTATCTATGGTAAATGCTTATGCATATTGGTATTTTCTATGGTATTATGTCTTTTATCTATGGTATATGCTTATGCATATTGGTATTTACTATCATATCATGATTTTTATGTATGGTATATGCTTATGCATATTGGTATTTTCTATGGTATTATGTCTTTTATCTATGATATATGCTTATGCATATTGGTATTTACTATCATACCATGATTTTTATGCATGGTCAATGCTTATGCATATTGGTGTTTTCTATGGTATTACGTCTTTTATCTATGGTATATACTATCATATCATGATTTTTATATATTGTATATGCTTGTGCATATTGGTATTTTCTATGGTATTATGTCTTTTATCTATGGTATATGTTTATGCATATTGGTATTTACTATTATATCATGATTTTTATGTACGGAATATGCTTATGCATGTTAGTATTTTCTATGGTATTACGTCTTTTATCTATGGTATATGCTTATGCATGGTTATGGTCCTCCCCCCCCCCTCTCCCCCATAGCCTCTTATTCTTCTTTTTCTTCTATTGTGGTCTAGCCCTTTAATCCTTTTGCCGTTTCACGAATAATGTCTACTTTTCGGTTAAGCCAAGATTGGCAGTTGGGTAGAACACTTTTGCGCGGCGCCAATAACACTTTTATTTTAATATTTTGATTCCGTTTCTAAATATTTGAAAAAAAAATTACAATAATTTTTTTTTTCGACATTTTTGAATGCGTATTTTATATTTTTGAACATTTTCTCAAAAATGTAAACCTAGTAAGGCCTCTATGGGTCCAGATTATCTATATTTGTAGAAACATCTCTTCGGGTAGATTTAACATCCAATTTTTGATTACGCAATAGATTATTGTGGCAAAAATGATAAAAACCTTTCTTTTGTAATTAAATTTATGGAAATATTTCAATTGGGTTTAATGTCTAGTTTTTTATCGCGTAAGAGCTGGATTGGTTTTTATTGCTTCATAAAGCGCAAATTTTTAATTGGCTTATTAGTTTTCATTTAAATGCGTACAATGTGTTAAAATGGGCGATGGTTTATTTCCCATCAAAATTCTTGTGTTTCAATATAAACATTTTGCCGGTTGCTTCGATTTGTAATCTTACGGTAAGTGGACATTGAGAAATATTTTGGATACCGACCAAATAATGAATAATGATTGGCGCAATTTCAAATATTTTAATTATGCATGCGCACTACCCACAACAAAAACAATCAGAATCTGATTAATTAGTTTTGAAGGGTGCAATTAAAATAGTAATTTCGTGAATACACCGCCGTCCTCGCAGCCACAACGATCCGCACAATAATCCTATTAAAATTACATTCGATGCCAGGAATTATTGAAATTGAAGCATGCTAGAGCGTTACCTTTAATTCAATCGCGATATCTGGCATTAAATGCAAGTTGATTGGTTGGCTCGTTCGGCAGGCTTATCTAATTATTACACATTAAATGGCGAAACTGTGCATCGTCTATCGGGCGAATAAAATACGGCCGGCTGCTATCGAACGAATTTAATTAGCGAATGTATCCTGCGCACTCGGCGGTTGTAAATAGTTGCACAATCGTCTCAAGTTTCGATGCCGAGTTTCATAACCGTTATCTTAGCGGTGAAGTTAGTTTGCACCTAGTTTCCACCCTTCAAAAACTAAACGCTATGTATATTATTGCATTTAATATCTTTGCTTCTTCTTCACTGGACAGTTAATTATACGGTTTGCATTCAATTCCTCGAGCCCATTCAAATAATTTATCTCAATATAGACCATTTTTAACTGGACGCCATCGATATATTATATATTTTGCGTGCATTAAATAATTAGAGCAAAATACTAGAAAATTGCCAATCAATGAAAATGTTGAATTTCATTTTACAATATTTCCGGAGAAAATTTTCCGCTGATTTATATATCTTGTAAGCAATCTATTATTTCAACCTCAAATAGTAGTTGGATGAACTCAATCAATTTCCTGTTTTCCATGTAAATTGCACATCCGTGCAAAATATTATTAAAGTTGATGGGAACGGGAATGCAATTTAAGTTTGCAATTAATTTAAAATTCAAATATTATAAATTACATTTCCGAACGTAGCGCACAATAATATCGAATTTACCTAATTTACACAAAGCCAATAGTCCGAATGGTTGGATTCCCGGGGCGAAACTATTCCGTTTTTTTTTCTCCTCCTAAATTTCGGCTGCTATTCATTTCGGCGCAATTACAAATTAAACGGCGCCACCCCAAAAGTAACGTGTTAAAATTGCATTAATGCTAAGAATATAACGACCGTAATCTTTTCGCAGTAATAAAAAAGCTCGTCCCCTTCCAGCATTAGTTATATATTTATTCGTCTTTTTTCCCCTATCATTTCTTTTGAGGAGGATGAAAAGCGTATTCAGGACGAGGCGTCGAAATCTTTTGTTTTGAAAAATATTTTTTCGGCGGCAATTAGCCACTCGTTACAAAGCAAGCACAATTAAAAAATCTTTTGCGTCGCGCCCGCTGCAATGTTTACGGCATTAATCTTCGGCGGTCTGATCCTTTGTGCGCAACGCCCCCAGCTGTTTATTAAAAGACAATTCCAATTAAAGCCGGCCTTAATTAAATCCTGCATTTTCTCAACACGCCGAATTGATTTTCGATTTAACCGACAAAATAAATACATTCTCGGCGTTCAATTGCGGCAAAAAAATATTATTTTTCATCATCGCGCCATCCGGACTTAAATTCAAGGAGCATTAAGATAATTAAAACAATTAATCTTTGGAGTGTTGAACCGGATTCGATAAATCTTGCATTCAACAGTTACAGCCCTAGTTAACAGTATTTCGAACGGTGCCCATATCAATTACAATTGCATTGATCTGTTTGAAATTACTTCTTGGGTTCAAATAGGTTGCCGTATAAAAATGGCCTAAAAGTAATTGCTAAAGTATTCATAAATATAAAGTGTAATTTAATTGAAATAATATTGCAACAGAAACATATCCGGGCAGTTTTATAATTTATTTAACAAGCTTCCGAAACATATTAAAATAAACTTGAAACTATTTTTTGCGAAAAATCCATTTTTCTCCATAAATTAATACTAATAATAATATTAAGTATTTTGTCTAGTCCTGTATTTATTTATTTATTTGTGCACTTATATCTTGACTGTGATATTTTATCTATAATTGTCCTAATTTTAATTTTTAACTTTTGATGTGTGTATATCTATAACGTCTATTTTTTATATGAAATATATAATTCTTTATGATATTAGAAGATACTAACAAAATATAATTTGATTTTATTAATATAACGAACTGAGAAATTCATTTTTTAATTGACATTCCAAAAAAATCTTCTTGGCATTATTTTTTTATTTCTAAGAGAACATGCCATAGCTATCTAATTAATATATATGGTTAACATTAAAGAATAAAAATTTGTTAATCATTTTTAACAAATACAATGAATAACAAATAAAATAATATGTATAACAATAACAATATAACATAAATAATAAAACCGCTACATATCAATTTTCATAAATTCTATTCTATTCTATATGTCTAAATCAAGATTAATTTCCAAAATGAAACCACAAAATTCTGGTGCGAATTCTAAAAATTCGCAAGTTTTTTCAAATTCAATTTTTTTTTAAATATGATTTTTCCCTCCATTAATATAAAATTAACGAAACGTTTTGAAAAGCCAGAAATTCAATTTTTATATTGAAGAGAACGTCGTTTGATATATACGCAGACACGTACTAAAAAAATGTAAGAAACTCAATAAAAATAAAATGTGCGAAACTGACATTTTGACATAAAAACCTTTCAAATAAGGTGTCACAAGTGGGTCGTTCCGTTTAAAAATGTCGAAAGGTGTTTATGCAAATTATCAAAATTTGCAAGTTTAAATAATTGGTATAATATCCAATTGAATTTTTTTTATTTTTTAAATATCATTCCTTTCTCTCAAAATTGAATAAAAAATTTACAAAACGTTTGAAAACCCAGAAATTAAATTTTTGTAATGAAGAGAACATCGTTTGACGTATGTCGGACACGTACTAAAAAAATTTAAAATACTTAAAAAAGGAACAAAATGTACGAAACTGAAATTTTGACATAAAGTCCTTTCAAATAATGTGTCAAAAGTGGGTCGTTCCGTTTAAAAATGTCGAAAGGTGCTTATGCAAATTATCAAAATTTGCAAGATTAAATAATTCTTATAATATCCAATTGAATTTTTTTTATTTTTTAAATATCATTCTTTTCTCTCAAAATTAATATAAAATTAACAAAACGTTTGAAAACCCAGAAATTAATTTTATATATTGAAGAGAACATCGTCAGTGTAAAAACATATGTCGGACAATTAATAAACTTAAAAACGGAACAAAATGTACGAAACTGAAATTTTGACATAAAAACCTCTCAAATAAGGTGTCACAAGTGGGTCGTTCCGTTTAAAAATTTTGAAAGAAGCTTATTGAACTGACACGACATGTCAACTGTATGTCAAAAGACGACCCCTTTGAAATAAAAATTGACACGTTTCAGAATTTTTAAATGTTTTACCTATTTCAAATTATGTTTAAAAAATTTTACAATGCTTATTTATACATTTTTTTAAATTAAAATTGGCACAGCTGAATTATTGACATTAAGACTTTTCAAATGAGGGGTCACAAAGTGGGTCATCCCGTTAAAAATATTTGAAAGGTGTTTGTTGGAGGGGAGGGGAAAGTGACAGACATGTCAACTATATGTCAAAAGACGACCCCCCTGAAATAAAAATGGACGTTTCAGAATTTTTAAATGTTTTGCCTATTTCAAATTATGTTTAAAAATTTTTACAATGCTTATTTATACATTTTTTAAATTAAAATTGGCACAGCTGAATTATTGACATTGAGACTTTTCAAATGAGGGGTCAAAGTGGGTCATCCCGTTAACATTTTTTGAAAGGTACTTGACGGAGGGGGGGCGGAAAGTGACAGACATGTCAAGTGTATGTCAAAAAACGACCACTTTGAAATAAAAATTGACGTTTCAGAATTTTTAAATCTTTCGTCTATTTCAAATTATTTTTTTTAAATTAAACTTGGCACAGCTGAATTATTGACATAAAGACCTTTCAAATCAGGGGTCACAAAGTGGGAATTCCCGTTAAAAATATTTGAAAGGTGTTTGTTGTGGGGGGGGGGGGAGAGTGACAGACAATTTTTTGCCAAAAGACGCCCCCTTTGAAAAAAATTTATTTTTTTCAATATTTTTAAATTTTTCGCCTATTTTNGCATATTTATACATTTTCTTAAATTAAGATTAGCACAGCTGAATTATTAACTTTAAGGAAATGAGGGATCACAAAATTTGTTGGAGGGGAGGGGAAAGTGACAGACATGTCAACTGTATGTCAAAAGACGAACTCTTTGAAATTAAATTTTAAATGGGATGACCCACTTTGAAGTGAGAGGTCACAAAGTGGGTCATTCCATTTAAAATATTTGAAAGATGCTTGTTGGAGGGGAGGGGGAAAGTGACAGATATGTCAACTATATATCAGAAGAGATCCCCCACAAAATTTAAATTGACGTGTTTGGGGATTTTTATGTTTTGGCCAGATTTTTGAAGTCATCCAGAGTGGATATGTTTGAAAAAAACACCCTCTGTATACTGTCTATTTTATATTATTTTAAGAAATAATTAGTTCAGACTGCTTATTTAAACTTTTAAATAAAATTAAATAAAAATTGACACCGCTGAATTTCTGACATCAAGACTTTTCAAATGAGGTATCACAAAGTGGGTCATCCCATTTAAAATATTTGATAGGTGCTCATTGGAGGGAAGGAGGAAAGTGACAGACATGTCAACTATATGTCAGAAGATGTCCCCACAAAATACAAATACAATTGTTTCGGGATTTTTTTGTTTTTGCCCGATTTTTAAGACATCCAGAGTGAATATTCTTGAAAAACAAAACACCCTGTATATAGACAGCCTGTTTCATATTATTTTGAGACATAATTATTTCAGACTGCATATTTAAACGGTTAAAAAAAAAAAATTGGCACCGCTGAATTTCTGACATAAAGACTTTTCAAATAAGGTATCACAAAGTGGGTCATACCATTTAAAAATTTTGAAAGATGCTTGTTGGAAGGGAGGAGAAAAGTGACAGACATGTCAATTATATGTCAGAAGATGTCCCCCACAAAATACAAGTTGACTTGTTTCAGGATTTTTTTGCTTTGGTCCGATTTTCTGAGACATTCTGATACTTTTGAAAAAACACCCTGTATATAAAGCCTATTTTATATTATTTTGAGAAATAATTATTTCAGACTGCATATTTAAACATTTAAAAAAGTAAAAATTGGCACCGCTGAATTACTGACCTTTCAAATGAGGGGCCACAAATTGGGTCATCCCATTTAAAATGTTTGAAAGGTATTGTTGGAGGAAAGTGACAGACATGTCAACTATATGTCAGAAGATATCCTCCACAAAATACAAATTGACGTGTTTCGAGATTTTTTTGTTTTGGCCCGATTTTGTAAGACATTCAGAGTGGATATTTAAAAAAAACACCCTGTATATATACA
>JARJEC010055181.1:0-13434 GCA_030264575.1 Tachinus sp. AB-2021 | reverse complement strand
AGAACACTCCCCAAAAGATTAAATTTTAAATAATTTCTAATAAGGGGGATTGATATAAGTCGGTCTGATCATTAAGTAAATAAACCGAAGGACTATTCTTAGCTTAACTAAATATTTCAAGTGATTCTAACAAATTTAATTTTCTACTTTTACTACAATAATATAAAATTTTTAGTTGGCCGGAAATTAATGATTATTTTCGAAAAACTGATTAGCAAATGTGTTGTAGGAATGAGACAGTCCAAAAGACCGGTATTGTTCTTTAAATCATATATCAAAATTTCTGCCTGTTTGTCCTATACATCGAGCATCACATGTGGAATAACTTAACTACAGACTTTTGCGTTGAAAAATAGGGTGGACAGTTTCTTGGTATTTTTAAAGGCTGCTTGCTAATTCAATTTACTGCGGTTACCTCCTATTTTTTCCGAAATATTGAAAGTATGAAATGGAGATATATTTTTGGGGGGTTGAAGATATTATTTTTTGATAGATTGACTGCATAATGAGGCTATACTGTTGTTTATTGATAATTCTTTTTATTAAATTTGGAGGGAAACTGTTGCTACAACCTATTGAAATAATTTTGTTTAGTTCTTTTTGTAGAGCATTTTCTGTAAATAGAAGGCTCTATGTATCATTGAGTGATAAGCAGCAAATTTGAGACTATTGGGTTGGATACAGTCATATGGAATTGTCGCGTCTATATAAGTTGGCTTACGAAAAATATCAAAAGTAAAAGTATTATTGATGTGACAAATTGTTAATTTTAAAAAGATTATTTTATTGTCTGTTTCAGACTCTACCATAAATTTAATGTTGGGGCCAATACTGTTTATGAAATTTAGAAAAATGTCTAGTTGTCGTTGAGTGCCTGTAAAACATGCTAAAATATCATCTACGTATCTATACCGAAACAAGATATGTTTTGTAGCAAGGTCTGATTTAAAAATTGTTTTTTTCTGAAAATGCCATAAATATTTCTGCTAAGAAAGGACTTAAGCCCATAGCTAGGCCTGCATTTTGTTTGAAGAACTTATTGTCAAATTAAAAATAGTTATTGTCTATACAGAATTTTAGGTATAACAATATTTTATCACGATAAAATGGACAAACATTAATATAAAAAAAAACATGTTTGAAATTAAGTTGAAACATTCATTTGGATGAATATTAGTGAACATACTACAAATATTAAAGGAAACTAATTTTGAGTTTTTGAGGGTTTTTAAGTTTTTTATTTTATTGGCTAGTTTTAGTGAATTGGAAACGTTAAACTTAGAGCGAAATCTTATGTTGTCTTATTCTTTGATTAATTTATTTCATTTTATTTCTAGCTTATGGGTGGGACTATTAATGTATCAAACTACTGGTCATATAGGAGCATTCTGTTTGAGATTCTTTACAAATCCGTATAATTTTTGGGTAATCGATTACTCTTAATTAAAGCGAAACTAGACTGTGGTAGAAACAAAAATTGATTTTTTTGAAAAAAGGAATCTCAATTCTTTTTGAATTCGGATCCAACAAAGCAATTGAAGTCGCTTTTTTCATTTTCAATACACCAGAAATTAGAACTTAAAAAATTTTAGGTTGTAAAAGCTGTATCTTCTTAGAAAAAGGCAATCTTAGCGGTACGTAACTTAACAATTGGAAATTGCACAGAGATTTGTATGGAATGAAAAGGTACAGAAAAACCGCGCTTGTTACAACACATCATGGTAGTGGTTGAATTAAAAAAACTACTGTTGATGAAAACAACTTTCTTTGTTTACAAGCAATGCGTAGTCGTACAAGTAAAGCAGATATATGAGCAAATGTTCGGGGCGACATACAGGTTGCATTATTAGTAACCAAACTGTAAGAAATGACAGAACGAAGTAAATATAAAGTCTGAAACATTTGTTATAGTACGTAAATTGAACAGAAATCATCGAAGAAAGGAAATGTAATTTAGCCGAGAAGACCTATGCTGGAAGTCATTGACGACATGTTATGTTTTCAGATGAAGCGCATGTTCTATGAAAAAATAAGCTTTTATTGGATTTGAATTAAACTAATTTTGACAGTAAAATCTAACCCAAATTTTAATATTATGTCAAAATTATATGTCAAAAATTATAATTATGACATTATTGCATACAGATCACCGTTTAAAAAATGTTACTTGTGGTCGTAGATATAACATAGTTCTTAACTTAAATTTTATAACTACTACAAAAAGTAAAAACTTACACTACTTCCAGCTACGCGGTTGGTAGAGTGACGTTTTTCACTTGATATGTAATAGTCTTTTTGTAAATTTTTAAGCCAAAAATTGCTAAAAAACCTACGTATATTTTTTAGTTGTAATTATCCCAATTCTGTTTACTTTTGTGTCAAAAATTAAGTTTTAATAAAATTGTCATTGTCATTAATTGGATTTTTAGTAAATTTTCTGTCAAAAATTGCAATTTTTAATAAGATTTCTACCATACCAGCAAAAACTCTGTGCTGTTTTTTTATTCTTAAAAGTAAATCACATTTTTATAAAATTCATTTAAATTGCAAAAAAAATCTTTTTTCATTTGGATCAAATTTATAAAATATTTAAAAATCCAGTCAAATCATGCACCAATTTTCTTAAAATCGCGATCAAATTATCCATTTTTTAATTTTTAATTTTAATCTTCAGCTTTTTTTGTCATTTTATAATATCGCAAAACCATAAACAAACAAATTTAATATGTTGATCGCACATGCTGTATATGCGGTAAAATATTATATACAATAAAACTTGGTACTTGGTACTTGTATTTGGGTTTGTTTTTAGAAGAAAAGTATAGATATAATTTAGTAGCTTCACATAATAAATTAATAAGCAAGTAAATACATACAAATCGGAGTCTAGTTATAATTCAGCTGGACTCAAAATGCACTGTTATTTGTGATATATGATTTTATTCTATCGAAAATGCTATAAAAAACATTGGTCGTTGAGTTAGAAATCTATTTGTTTTGTTTTGCGGACTAAAGTAATGCAAGATAGTAATGCTAATCTAATAAATAGAATCATAACTAAAGTAAATTTGTATAGAAGAATCAAGTAACAAAAACTTGGTTTTATACTTAGTGCAACTACATTGATTTAATAAATAAACACTATTTAGTACATATATAAAATAAATATATTATAATATTCTAGTAGCATGTTTGTAAATTAATTGACAATACTATACATTTATATGTATATAGAAATGTAATTGTTTCCACTTTGTACATCGCGACATCTTGCAGCAGGACGCTAAGTTTCACACTACCAAACTAATAAAAGATAAATTGTGCTATAACCTAAGCAGCATGTGTGGTTTACAACTAAATTATTTAAATTTCATCTTACATTCACACTACAAATACATTTACGTAGCATAAATATAAATGTTGCCATTATTACAACCAGAAGTATTCAAGTAACAACAAAAAAGGAACTCAATAGCGGCGACCAGTAAATAAACAAGTCTTGTGTAGTTTATTGAAATAGTAGCCTCTTATAGCAATTACTAGTTATGAACGCGAATATCTATCTATCTAGCAGCTATTTTTGAAATTTCCTTATGCAGAAAGTACTTCCTATAATTTCTTATATCGCGCAAACACACACTTTTATTTAATGATTTTATGTATTATGTAAAGTCGGTATTAATATTTATACCTAATCTGCACAACGCAATATTTTGCTGTTAATTAGAATTATTGCACGGTGATGCAATACAGTCATATATAAATTACATATTATTTCCACGTGACTGATTTCCTGATATTATATGTTTGATTATAAATTAAGTATTGTAAAACCGTTTCAATCAAAATATTTATTCTTTAATGGGGCATATTAAAGAATAAATATCTTACAATATTTATATATTATTAATTATTTAATGTCTACTTTTTGCAGAATGTTATTTTTTTCAAGAGATTTTTAAAAATTATAATTAAATTTTAAGGATTGCATCTGTTGTAAATCACAAATATTTGAATAAATGTAATATATTTTTTATTTACTTTCCACATATGTAACAAAAATTAGTAAAATTTGTAAATAAACCGTGGAATTGGTTGACCTTTACATTTAAATTTCATTCAGAACTTTTTTCCACAATCCAAAGTGTTTAGGATACTATTATCCTCGTCCTGTTTAATCAATAAGTCGAAATATAAAACTACTTTCTTGTTTATAGTGATATAATTAACAGTTTTTTTGTTGATATATTAATAAATCTGTGGAAAAGGTAGGTAGTTTTATTAAAACATGCAATTAAGGATTTAATTGAAATAAAAATAATTTCAATTCCTTCTTCATATACCATTTTATTGCTTATCTTATAGTTTGCAAAAAAAAATTTAAAAATGTAAACAGAATTTTTAAATATTTTTATTTAAACAATCAATTATATTCTAAAATTTTGTTTTGAAATATTATGACAATAATGCAATAAATAAACCGTTCATATAAAAATGTGAAAATTTACATCTCAGTATACTAGATACTATAATATTCATGATACATTTCAGAATTTTTTAATAATGGCATTTATATATATGGCATATATATAATTGAAATATTAAAATCTAAATACACCTTAGATTATTGATCATTATTGGCCTTATGTAAAATGTAGAATAATCTAACTCAAATATAGCCAATTATCATCATTAATAAACAAATTTTATGATTTATCACTTTGGCGCATGATTTTTGCTCCGTTTTGTGATACTTTTTACTTTAAATAAAAAATGGTACCATGCAAAATATATTCAATTACTAAAGCCTGCTTGACGTGTTCCAATCAATTTTAGCAGTTAAATTTGAACATATGTCTATTATGCTTTTGCATTTTTATTAAAGATACTTATAATTTTATTATATAATTTAATTTATTAACTAAAGTATAACCAACTTGGCGTGTCCTATAGAAGGCGTTTTTTCGCAACGATAGAAAAGCACACATAACACGAGAGAGGTCAAGAGTATGCTCAGAGACAAAACCAGCGCGGGTAGTCTCTCTGAGCATACTCTGCATCAAGGGTCGGCAACCTATGGCACGCGTGCCAGGCTTGGCATGCGAGGGTGTTTTCAATGGCACTCTGCACTACTTTACAAAGTAATTAGGGAAATCGCGATTTTTTTAGGAGAATGGGAAAAAATATTGAGACGAAGCAAGCTGTTTCTGGTTATAAGAAACAAGTAGCTGTTTTGTGGAATAACTAGAACAAAACCCAAAGCGTCAGAACGCAGCTTAACAATTTCTTATTGTATAGTTGTCAAAGATAAACCTTTTATAAGGGAATATATAATGGAAATCTTTATAAAAAATGCTGAAAAGTTGTGATTTAGCTAATCACGATACAAGGGCGAGTCAATTGAAAGTAACCATCTTTCGCAATAATGGGGTTCGGCCCATTATCTGCGACGCATGCTAGGTGTCTGTCTTTTACGAAATTACGTGTCGGTTGTCAGATTTTATGTTTTTATTACTCTTATACACTAGGTTGGACACAATTGCGTGACATAATGGACGCTCTAAACGATAAACAGCGTCGTGTGGTCGGGTTTTTATCAACTGAAGATATTTCACACCGAACTAATGCTTTGAATAACTTTGTGACACATGTTTTTAACACATATTTCTTAATGAAAAAGAACAACATTTTCCTGAATTGAACGATCAAAAATGGTTATGCAAATTGATGTATTTGTAACTAAATATCTCAATAAACTAAACGTAAGATTGCAAGGAAAGTGCCAAAGTGTGCACAAACTTTTTGAATATTGAAAAGGATTTGCTACAAAATTATGTATATTTTTAAATGATATGAATACAAATACTTTCCAAATGTTAGAGCGATTGCAAATACATTGACCATAAACCAAGATAAACTTATATCCTACGTTGAAGCACTTAAAAAGAAATTTTCCGAAAGATACAAAAACTTTAAAGACTATACGCCTATATTGTCCTTCCTCATAAAACCAGATTTTATAAATCCATTAGTATTCTTATTTAATTTTACAATGTTTGAATGGATTAAAGTTTATAATTTGGGAGCTTATCCAATTAACTTCAAAATTATAGAAACCAGTATTTATGGAATTACAAGAAAATTTTAATGATCTGGAAAATGGTTCTAAAAAACATCGACTGCTATATTAAATTGTTGAGAAGATTTAATTGTTTAAAAAAATTGCATGTGCTCTGCTTTCTGCATTTTATTTAAGTAAATCGGTGCAGTAACAAGGTACGCATTATTTTTATTTAATCTATATTGCAATGTTAACTAAATATCTTTGAAAAATAAATGTATTATCAAATTCTTCTCTTCTAAAATTTAATATTATACAATGTGAGACATATACTATAACTTTCTGATAACAAGAATTAAGGCCGCACTCTGAATCATATTGGTACGTGGCTTGGCACACCACAAGTAAAGGTTGCCGACTCCTGCTCTGGACCTATCTTGTGTTATGCGTTCTTTTCTATCGTTGCGCGAAAACAGTTTCTATAGGCCACGCTAAGTTGTACTATACCATTTAATAATACAGTTTATATTCTTTAGTGTTCTTTGGGAGATTAGTTAGTTCATTAGTTAAATTATTGGTTAATTAACCCAAAGGACTATTGCTTATGGAAGATTATGCGTTCTTTACACTGTTTCACTTTGGGTACACACTCAAGGTGAAAGATTAGATGAACGACACTTTAATCGAACGTTGAATTGGGAGTTGATATGGATGTTTATCTTGTATAAAAAATCGTAAGTTTAAATGGCATTGTTTTCTGTTTCATCCGTGTACACTAAAAGTGAACGATAAACGATATTGCCTACCAACTTTTGATGAAAGAGCCGTTTATTCAACCGATGGTTAATCATTGTTTTATTGTTTTATTCGTATTATTAATAAAAAATTTACAATTTTAACGTTAATTCATTAATCAACTACCAATATTAATTTATTTGGAAAGACACTGAATTAATTGGGTCATGCATAAAAATAATTATTGTTTTATATTTGTAGATAAGTTTTAGGAATGTACAAACTTTAATTTTATATTAGTCCGATGTGACAAGGTCTCCTGTCTCAATATTGCCTTATTTCAAATGTAATAATAGTATTAATCTATATTAAGGAAATATGAGTTCGAGATATATTTTGGTTAGGATATCTTTAACAAATATTACTATTTTGAGGCATCTGAATTATTATTATTAGCTTTAATACTTTTAATGTGAATTTCGAATATTTTAACCTCTATAATAACACTAAAATTAAGAAAATATGCAAGGACAAAATTACATCAAATGCAACATATCATTGATTTGATTGCTCAACGCATTTTTTTATGAAAAAAAAATTTATATATTTTTTCATATAATTTTTTCATAGTTTTATTGGTGTGATTATTCATTTCTATTATGTGACAGAATCACACAATAGAAATAAATAATCACAGCAATAAAACTATGTCGACTCAGACCCGAGAGCCGATTGTAGGTGAAAATATGTAAACTAGGACAATCAACCTAGATAAATGCTGTTTGGTCTGGATGTACATTAAAGTTAAAAAGTCCAAATTCTGTTTAAAAAAGTTTTCACTTTGGATGATTTATCCAAGATGAAAGTCAGAAGCGAAAAATGTAAACGGCCTTTAGTTATGGCTTATTATACTCATATGCACATTGTTATAAAATTCAGTATACAGCATGTTTTATTTAAGCTAGACCTCGGTTACCTCAGAAAATTGCAACAAAATAAAAAATCTAAAATGCATCAATTTTTCTTTTGATCAATAATTCAGAATTTTTGAATTTATTCAAGAAACTAAAAACTTAAACATAAAAAAGCTCAGAGAAAGGACATAGTCACTTGCTCGAAACATTTGCTATGTCTCATTAATAACATGTAAAAGTGACGGTAACAAGTCAACTAATTTTATTTTATTCTTATTTAGTTTTAGTTTGGTCGCAAATTGTTAGAGTTTTCATTTAATAAATAATGTTGCAAATCCTCAAGATAAAATGTTTCCTTAGAAAAATCAAAAATTTATCCAAATATAACATAGTTCTATAAACAAATTTTTTTAAAATAAACTTGTAAAATAGACATTTTATAAAAAATCTATGAAATAATTTCTACTCAAAATTGCTTCAAAAAATTATAATTTATTTGTTTTTATTATAGAAATCGTATACAAAATATTTTTTACAAATAAATTATAATGAAAATTATTCATTCACATTTTTCTTATTTTTGTATAAAAACAAAAGTATTTAATACAAACTATTTACCATGAAACACGTCCATTTTTATTTTGAAAGAGTCATTTTGTAACATACTGTTGACATCTATGTTATTTTCCTCTTTCCCTCCAACAAGCATCTTTTTTTTGCGTAGCTTACACAGACTTATACAAACGAATTGATGAAAGTGTTTCCGCATTAGCCAATGCAAGATTTGAAATCAGGAAACGCGCCGTGAGACGGTTTAATGTTTTTTCAAAAGGCATCCGCTAACGTGGCGGATTTAAAAGAAATATCAGTGAAACTTTTATCTATTAGATGGCGTCTGCTGTATTCTCTTATACTTTGTTTATACGGAAATCATATGAAAATGCTATTGTGGAATTGGACTCTTTATCTTCTTGATTGTTGCAAGGTACACTGATGAAAAGTTCACTTCGAAATACGTGTCTATATAATACAGTCATTAAGAACTTGGAAGTAATGATTGCAATTCTAATATTAGAAATTGATTTTGTAAGTGTTATGGCGAATTTATGGAACCGATTTAGCATTAGGTATAAATTTAGATTTAACATTAGCGAGTTAAATACTAGAGTTGTCATATACCCATTTATGAAAATTTAGTATTAGCCGTGCGTGGCTTTAAGATGTGGGTGAGCTGCTGGAACAACTACGTTCGGAACGATTCCGTGAGGAGCGGTATTATGGTCATGTGGCGTTGGTTTATGTACTACACCATAGTAAATATACGTGTTTTGGTGTAAATGATGTTAAAATAAATATTGTCCATTTACAAACGGCTAAAGTGCATTTGGTGTAAAAATGTGTTGGGTGCAAGATAAACGAACGCAGCTAAATCCGACGCAAGCAGAGGTTCACACGCGCTTGCGTAAATCCTTAAATTTATATTTAAATTCTTTGCATAAATTCATCCCGTCTATATCTAAAATTATATTTAATACTAAATTTATTTTTAATGCTAAATCGCTTGGATAAATTCAGCATAAATGTTATAGTGTTAAGTTTTTTTAGAAATAGTCTTGCCAAAAACAAGTCGTGTATTTTAATGATTATCTCAAATTTGTTTTCTTTTTTGAGATAAATTATGTTAGCTTATGTTTTAAATACTACACTCGTTGTATAACTAACGAGAATACAATAATATTATATTCACTTATTAATAGGCTAAAAATGTATTCTCACTTGGATGACTATTTATCGTTATTATTAATTTTTAGAAAAAAATAGATGAGAAAAATAAAAATACCTACTAAATAAGTAAATAAAGTCCTAATTTGGCCACATGATGTAAAATACAGTGATTTCCAAAAACTATTGATGAATTTTTTTTTTATTATATAACAAAGGATGCATTTATATTACTACAAATAAGTGATTCAAATATATTTTAAGTAATGTGAATGTTATTAAAAATTAAAAATCTACCTGATATAATAAATTATTAGAGTAACCTAGGCAACCAAATATACATGGTAAATAAATATTTAATTCTAAAATATAAAAAAATAAAATAATGCACTATCTACGTTATCGTGTTTTGTACATTTATATATTTTATTGAAGTTTAAAAAATAAATATAATTAGTAAATAATAAATAAATGTAAACAAAAATTATATAAAAAGTGCAAATATGTAATGTATTTTGTGCATTAATAATTTTTAAATGTGCAAGAATATATCAATTTCATTATTTTACCGTGTATTGCCTATGTTATTTATTTCAACTAACATCGATCAACTTACTGTTAAGTTATGTACTCATTACAAATTACTGCTTTCAGAGAGATGAAATAAAAATAATAAGTAGAATTGAGCTTTATATAAAATATAAGTTAACAAATTGCAACAACTTTTTCTTTTATTAAAACAAGTAACATATATTAACTAATTTTCAATTAAAATTATTTATTAATAATTTAATAAAATGCAAATAAAACTAAGATAGTATGATAAGAATTAATGTTAATAATTGGTTCGCCATAAAATTACCAAATGAAGCCATTTATTTAACGGGTAGTATAGTTTGTATATAGTATTATATTTTATGAGTAACCCAAATTATAATTTACCCAATCACAATCCTTAATTCGCCTGTGCTTATTGTGGGATGACGTGTATTAACTTACAAATTGCTAAAATTATCATATAAATAAATTCCTTATTCTGTCATTGCGACATCGAACTCCTACTAAACCTTAGTACAAGAGACATGGAAAAGGTATTAAAAGAGAGAAAATGAACCTAGGAAGGACTTAGACATACGGAGTTAATAAATATTATTTCATTTTGTCTTTAGGATAGGCTTAATAGCTAGTTACACAATAACTATGAAACATTGTAAAAATGGTATGTTGTTTTATTTCACTTTTAACATATCGTTCGTAAAGAACCAAAAGTAGATGACTTCATAAAAAACAGATTTGCGTTAAACTAAAATCAATACCACTTTGTTGTGCATTATTTATTTAGCTTTAATTAAGTGTATGATTGAGTGTCTGAAATAAATATTTTTTAATAATTTGAAACATATAAATAACTCTCTTCTCAAAGTGTTTAATACACAATTATAAAATATAACTTAAAACCAAAAATCTAACATTTTTATAAAAAATCATCTACATTTTATTTAAGTTTGTAATTAAGTAAGCTAATTTTAAAGTGAAAAAAAGCAAGTTACTCACCTTACCTTACATTCATTTGCATGCGCAAAAGAATGGTTTAAGGAAGCTTAACTGTATATATTATACATGACCACATTCTTAAAATTTTAGACAGCAATAAAAATTGCTTGGTTTATTAGCAGCTATTTATATATAAATAATAATTTAAACTGCTACTTTCGGTCTTACCGAAAGTAAAACCAAATTAGTTTTTTTTTAATCAAACATTCTGTGTATTTTATTATTTTTGAATTCCACATTCAATTGTCATTCAATTGTCACAAAAAAGTTTATTAAACTTATATACTGTCAACTTAATTTATGTATTTTAAGAAAAGTCCACATTTTATATTATTTCAAATATTTTTATCAATAACGCAGTAATTTGTTTATACAAATTACTTACTTTCTTAATAGCTTTTAATGTAAAAAGCTTTTTTGGCAATGTATCTAAATTTTTGAAATAATAAATCAGTTTTTTGTATTTTGTTAAATTTATTATTTTAATAAAGCTGTTTATTAACAAAAAAATGTAAATATGAGAGAAAAATGCAAAAAATAATCGCTCTACAAGACAGCATAAACAATATTGTTTTAATATTACATTGTTGTTATAGTAAGCTGTGAGTGATATTTAGTCAATAATTTTCAATATCGATCAATTTGTTCATAGGAACAAATTTAAAAACTTGAAAAAATCTTTGTGTACCTTCTCAGATTCGCAATACATGCACATAATGCTGATCAAAACAGAAGAGAGAATAATAACAAATTTGTTATCTTTGCGTACTTTGGAGCTTATCAAAAAATCAAGAAGATAAGCAGCTACTGACTTAAATATGTCAAGATACAAAATTATAGGTTTTAAAATTACGTAAACTAAAATCATTGCATACCAATGAACCAGATGGTTCCTAACCAGATGATTACTAAATGCAAGAAGGCAACATACGAATTTAATTTTCATAAATATGGAATTTTTAATAAAAAAAATTATCTTTATTAGACTGACTTTTAGTAACGTTTTATGATAAAACACTAAACCAGGACCAACATTTACTCTTTTTGCAAAAGAATTTCAAGATTATATCTACAATTTTCCACTAGACGTAAAACAAAATTTATGGTTATGGTTATGGAAACCATAATTTTTTTTCTATCGTTGCACAAAAATGCCTTCCATAGGCCACGCTAAATTGGTTCTACTATATGTAGGAAAAAGGCGCGATAAGGTTCTAAATTATTTATTAAATTTTTTATTTATGCGGTAATTTTTTTATATATAGTATGTTAATTAAAAAAATTTTAAATTAATTTAAAAAAATGATATTTAGCAAATGGACATTTTTTAGTTTACATTATGACATTATCTTTCAAAACATTTTTTATAATCAAGTTTATCAGTATTCACGTGTTTTTTGATATTTGTATCCAAATATAGTCTCTTTGTGTATTAGATAACTTTTACAATTATTACTTTACTTGTGTAGTGAAGGCATCGAGGCATTAAGGCATTTTCGTGAAACGACAGCACTCTTTGCATTTTCTCTGAACATAAATAAATTAAATTTGCATGATTTTTACTTTGTTATTATATATTGTAATAGTTAATTAACAAAATTCTCCAAAAATCCATAAAAATAATTGATATTTGTTTTCTAGCAAATGGTGTTACCTTAGACTTTTTGGGTGACTGAAATACAATATAACAAAAGTAACTTTTTGCAGATCTTATAAATTTTAGAAACTACGTGATTTGTTAAAGTATGCTATATAAAATATTACTAGTTAGAGGTAAGTATATATTTGCATTTGTTAGAATACTTGTTTCACTGCCCGTTGTTATTCTTTTTTGTGTTTCTAAAATTGTAAGGCTTGAATAAAAAATGTATTTTGTTCTATATTATAGTACAAGGTAAACATTTTATGATTCATATCCCGGTGCTATTGTTCCGGGTTTGCGATGATTGTAAATGGTTAGATTTTGATCTGAGTAAAATACAAAATTATGAATGATCAAAATTTTCATAAAAATTGTCGTCCATACTTTATCATCAAAACCCATCGTCAATATTTAAAGAAAGTAAACATGCGGTGGAACTCTGGTTGAATTTTTTGTCTTTACTTTTTTTAATCAAATTAGTTATTTAAATGTTGTGTAATTTTAACGATATTATTGTCGAGCACATTAAATACTTGCTGTCAGGGAATGTCACAATTTGAAACCAAATGGAAGATACTGACCAAATGTATGTTATATGTCGTTCACCTGAGACCTAACTATCATAGACTTAGTTTGTTGACGATACATTAAACAACAAGTTTATAGTGAAGCTTTGCAAATCGATGAAAATGTATTACACCAGAAATGATTTATTTTAGAAAATTTAGTTAAGATTAGAATTATCTAGAATTGAAGGTGAGAATGCTTTTGAATAAAATTCTGGATAATTTTTTTCTTAAATATGT
>JARJEC010055180.1:0-27543 GCA_030264575.1 Tachinus sp. AB-2021 | reverse complement strand
GCGTTTGCAATTACTGTAACTGAACGTGCCAGTTCCGTACTGCAAAACACTTTCTGGCCACTACTGCGGCAATATGGCATATTGTCAATCTCAAATATCTCACATTATAATATTTTGGGCATGTACATGTACATCAAATATGAACATTAACAAGATCATTGTGCGTCAAAAACAACTAATTCGAGCAATTAATACTAAGAAGTCAGAGACTAGCTATCACAAATTATTTAAATAACTCAAGTTTATGCCTGTAATTAAATGTTGCTAGATATTTTGAATATTAATTAAATCACTCTACTATTTTGACAATTTATTTATTTTATTTGAAACTTTTAAACATCATCAAATTTTGATACAATTTGCACCAATTTTATACAAAAGTTATTGCTATGTATTAAATAAACGATTTATGTATTTATTCAGCTGACTACGTTCAAAAATGCAGTAAGTCAGATCCAAATTTGCAGAAATGTATTATGGACCAATCAGCAAATGTCATAGAACATTTGGTAAAAGGTATATTGCTTCTAATATTCAATACTTTAACAATCCTTAAATATAATATTGTTGTAGGTGACAAGGAAAAGAAAATTCCTCCATTGGATCCTTTCCACATCTCCAAAATCGTAATTGAAGCAACAAGAACATTAAACATCAAGTTAACGGGATGTGAAATATCTGGTCTTAAGGATACCACATTTACAAATTTGCGGTAATTGCATTTATTATTATTTTTTTATAACAATTTATTATTAAAATGCAAAAATATTTTTGTTGTAATTAATGGTCATTGGAACATTTATATTTATTATATTGTTTTAGTGTGGATTTGAAAAATTTAAATGCTGATTTGACTTTATTTATTCCAAAAATTACTATAAAAACTTCATATGACATTGATGGTCAAATTCTAATTTTGCCAATTAAAGGTCACGGCCCAGCTGAAATAACATTGAGTAAGTTAACTATTAAAATGAGACTATAAACATTACATATTTTTATGGTTGTATTAAATTTGTCTAGAAAATGAGTCCATTAGAAAACATTCTGCGTTAAAGATTTGCCTATTTAAACTGAATATATTGAAATTAATTTTAAAAAAACATAGATAAAATCTATCAATAAATTAATACTTTGATGGGACAGAAAATTTTAACATCAAAACTTTTATTATAAATAAAATACACATTCTATGGTGTTTGTTGAGTTTAACCTAACTGACTATCGACCTCGATAGTCTTTCAGCCAGGTATGTGAATGTTGAATTAAAGTTTATTATTCTAGAATTTTAAATATCTGTAGCGTCATTAATTGTTTCACAATAACGAATGGCATCGACAGGCGTGATTATTAGTTAATTTTAAATAATAAAATTAACAAAAACACTAAATTTAGATTATTTAGATTTTGCAAACTAAGCTAAAATGCATATATTATACTGGAACTGAATATACCATTTATTGTTATTATATTATTTTTGGATATTATTATTGACATTTTTAGGCAATACAACATTTGAGTTTAAATTTAAATGGACGCTCAAAAAAATGAAGGATGGAAAGGATTACGTGGATGTAATAACTCCTGACCTAAAATACAATATAGGCATTGCTACGTATCACTTTGGAAATTTATTCAACGGGGATAAAAAGTTAGGTAAGAAAAACGTAAAAATATTATGTTATCACGCATAACTAAAAAAATATATTTTAGGCGAAGAAATGAATGCATTTATTAATGAAAATTGGGTTGAATTTTCTGAATCAATTCAGCCAGCTATTTCCCGCACCATTAATGATGTTGTCTTTGGTATAATATCTGGGTTTTCAAAATCCGTTCCATATGAGAGTATATTTAATCCATAACTTCAGATTGATGAAATAATATATTGATTATATGTGTTTAAATATGATTATTAAAATGTTATAATTATTAAGTCATTATTCCATTCCACATTTCATTAAATCGCTTTAAAAGTAGAAATCTGATAATCTAAAAAGACTTTTAGAATCAATTTAACCATTATTCAATCATTTTTCATATCTACAAAGTACTATTTTCTGAATATTTTGATACATTCTTTTTTATTTGTTATCATTATTTTTCGGTGTAGAATTAACAACTTGTTATAAAAATGTGAAAATTATAAAATTTTGTGCAGCAATAAGAATAGCATATTTAATTTTTGAAATTTATTTTAATTTTTATTATTATATTATAACAGTATACGAGTAATATGCTTAATAGTTTTACAGGTCGTTACATTTACAAAATTATTTTTGAGGCAAAGTTAGAATTTTGCCTCGCCACTTATCAAAGACGGACATCTCGCCACCAACCTAACTTGACAAAAAATAGCTTACTTAGTGGTTTGGATCATTTTGAATGTGTCATACGTGTTTTTGTAAATATTTATTTCTTTCCTTCCATATTTTTATACATATATAGCGACATATATAGTCAACACTAGTTGCATGTTAATAGTAATTAATTAGTTTTTCTACTCATATTATAGAATTTGTACATTTCTTATAATTGAGAAAGTTGTTCAGTCTTCAACTGTGGAGAAAATTGAAGATTTTCTCCACGGGTTACTGACCAATAAGAAGACAAGATTTTACTTTTCTCCACGGGTAGTATTTATCCTTAGTATTAAAATTAATTGACATTAAAATTTGCCATCAAATCTGTGTTTGTTCCACCTACAAAATATCAAGAAAAAATTAAAACTATGGATGATATAGAGAATTGTGCGCCGCCAGACGTACAAAAGATTGAAAAACTTACAACACTTAACCTCTTACCACAAAAGTCGAGAATTAAATAGGAGTTAAGTTACAAAACTTTCACGGATTGAAGCAGTACAAAAACACATATTCATTCTCCGAAAATGTTCCCTTGGCGTATTTCTCCGGACTAGCAGAGAAATACAAATCCTTTTTCTTATGGTCTCAATATTCTAAGCTAAGATCTACTCTGAGCATACACAACAATATTAATATTGAAACCTATGATAAGTTACGTGCATTTTTATAAAGAAAGTCTGAGGGCAAACAGTCTATAAAATAAAAAATTATTTACTCCCAAGGAAATTGATGAATTCTTATTCAAACCTCATATCTTGCAACAGAGGTAAGATATCAACTTCTTAATAATATTTTGTCGTGTGTACCTACAATTAAGGATATTTTTAAGGTTGCTCTTATAATGAGCATTATGGGTGCAGGACCACACAAATACATGCTATGAAAATAAATGATATTGCTGAAATAAACAAAATAATATTGGTCACCATCCTTGTCATAAAAACCAAAATAGTACGGTAATAAATTTTATAATACCGTTCAATAATATATCAATTTACGTCCGCTAAATATGTTGACCAATAATTTTTTTCTAAACTATCAAAAAGGCAAAGAGCACTTCTCAAAATATATGTCAACAAGATATACAAAATGGGACGAAAAATAGCCATTATTTAAAACTACCAATAGCTGAAAAGTATACAGAATACAGTTTTCGTAGATCATCAGCTACAGTACTGGTAGATGCAGAGGCCTATATATTACGGCTATAAAAGGACATGGTAATAAGACATCAGTACCCGAAAGTTATACGTTTCCATTAATAACATGATGGATTCGACCAACAAAATCATCAACACAATTCAAGCTACTAGCAGCAATGTACTGAATGCAAAGATTGATGAGAAAATGCGAAGAATGAAAATATATCTTACAACAAACACTTAAACATTGACATTAGTGTAGATGTAAAATCATCTCCCATTACTATCGTTAATTACGGTACGGTTATTGTATATGTTAATAATAAAAAAGATTTATAAAAAAATATTACAATTATTATTTAATTCTTTAATATGAATAAAAAATATACTGCATTTTTTAACTTGTGAGAAATGGCCATTTTTACTCGAATAAGTTGCTCCACTCGCCTTCGGCTCATGTAGCAAATTTTATTCTTATAGAAATGGCCAACTTTCTCACTCGTTAAATAATATACTATTACCTAACATTACATAAAATTAAAAAATGTAGAAAATGTTCAGAAGAGTGGACATAATAATTTTATTGGCAATTTTTATAAAATAAATAAAAAATTGGTTGATATATTTGTATTACAACAATTTATTCAGATATGCAAGAAACGGTAAGTAACCTCGCTTTAAAATTGGCTACTTAAATGGTAAATGAAAAACTACTATGATTTACTCTAGGAAATAAAATTGCCCATAAATCATTTTAATTGGATGACCTACAAAAAACTATTTTTATTTAATTAGCTTAGCGTAAGTTTCTCTGGAAATCTACAATACAATTTTACAACAGAACTGTCTTCACTGAATTGATTTGTTCTTTGTTCGACAATTACATGTTACTGTAAGTACTGCAGTTTTAATTAATTTAGGAGAATGAAAGGACTTGACAACTAGTATTATTTATTATTAATTTTTTAAGACTTGCTCGTTGAATCAAATTTCTAATCCATATTATTATTTATTATATGCAAATTTGGTTAATAATTTTTTTTTTTCGAAAATTGAAAAGAAATTATATTAGATTTTGTTTATTGGAATCATGGCAGACATCAATTTTCTCAAATTTCTTTCTCTAAGAAGAGAAGTACGTAATTGCTTTTGTTCTAAAAGAAGAGAAATAAATATACATTATGTTAAGTTTATTCGATTTAAACGCTGAACGGTATTTAACTTTTCTTTTTGAATTATTACCAGATTACAAATAATTGTAATTATCAAATCACATTGGCAAATTATTCATACACACTTTGGGCAAACTGCGGCGCAAACTAACTCTTTAGGAACGTGTTCGGTTCTGATTTGACAAAATGCCGGTTGCGATTTAAACACCACAAAAGGAATCTTCCGAGATCCGAAGCACGATACCAGACTTTCGACTTCCTTATTATATGGCAATATATTTCTAATGCTGCAAATTTTTATTAGTAGTTGGAAGAATCAATTTGCACAATAAATGGTTTGTTAAAATTGGGGCATGACTAAATTGGTTTTAGAGAGCTGACTTAACTTTTATAAATGAAGTTTCACATTCTTAGGATCAAATATATTTTTACAATTTGCAAAAAAAATTACACACAAGCGCTACAATTGTTAAAAAAATCTGAAACAAAATGACGTACAATGAAATCATATCAATAATTATACACTTTACGTCCCATACTTTTGCAGGCGAAAAAATATTTAATATTGATTGTATCTTTTCTGGATCTACATGCAATCCAAAATATTAACAAAATAGGTTAAAAGTTTTAATTCTGTCTTACAAAAATTACATTTGTTTTTACAAAGTGTGAAACTTGCTTCTATTAAACGATTAAAAATAATTTCCAAAAATTTAATAACATAGGATGAAAATATAATAAAAGCGTAGCACGAGTTATATTTTCCAATGATTGGTATTAGTAAGACTGATATTTATAAAAAAATATTGATAAATAAACCGTGATTATATTTGGCACGAGGATGCAATTATTGCATAAAATCACATGTAAAATATCCTATCTAATAGCTCACTGATAAGTGAAAGTCATTGTAATATTGCGTCAAAATTATCTTGGCAGATTAAATGTACTATGACGAAAGTTTCTTATTGGCAACTATGCGGTATTAAGATAATTTTGACGTAATATTACAATTATTTTCACTTGTCAGTACATATGTAAAATGCCCTATCATAACAGCATTTTATATGTGTTTTTGTAAAATTTTAACTAGCGCACAGCAAAATTAAATAATGGACTAACAGTTATATTTTTGAATTTGAGACAACATGTATGTACCCTTCTTGTGTGTACCCTTCTTGTAAACGATAAAGGATATTAAACTAACTTGATTTATATATATATATATATATATATATATATATATATATATATATATTAACCTATCCACAGAAACAAAAAGATTAAATAAAAAGATTAAAATCAATGATCCCATTCCACTTTGATAAAGGCGATTGTTGCCGCTTGTTGCAACTTAAAATTGGATAATTGATTTCAAACTTTTTATTATATATATTTCTGATAGAACTGTTAGCTTTATAATGTCCCGATGATAAATTAAATGTAGTTAAATAATATACAAGTTTGTTTAGGTAGCAAACTAATTTCACCAGAGCGACACAAAAATATACTAGATGGTTATATAATTTCAAGCATTAATATCTTTACTTGGCATTGTTAAAATGCTTTGCTTCGGTAAAATAATTACATTGATATTAATGTTATTGTTAAAAGTAAAATACAAAATATTTTTTTATTGATATTAATTTAATCATAAATACATGCTTGAACAAACTTATAAAAATATAAATTTTCTTCAATTTCTTAGACAGTTTCAAATCTTGTTGGAGTTCACTTTTACATCTGCATTGGTGTCGTTTGTAGGAGTATTACTAGAATTGTTTTCTGTACTTTCACGACGATTAACTTGTTTTATTCTCTTTTTAAATTTTAATATAAATTTTAATTCTTCTACGTACTCTTCTTTAAACTTGCTTCTGTCTTTATAATTTTTCTGTAGTATATGTATAGCTAATTCAATAAAGGTACCAAGAAAACCAAAAAATGTACCAAGTAGTAAAATGAAAAATACCCCTTCTACATTTTTCAATCCCAATGGTGTCGCTTGTCCTCCGGTTGCTCCGCTCTACAAACATTTAGTTTATATAAAACACTAATTTATTAAATAGAAAACGTGTTCAACTTGTCAATAATGATTGAGGATTTATAATCTAGGAATTCAGTATTGCAATTTCCATAGACATTCGTGATGTTTTGACATATTTGAAATAAATCTTGTACTAATTTTATAATAAATAAATTTTTGGTTCAATTTATTGCAATTTCGGTTAAACTTTGAGACATTTTGATACAAATGTTTCATACAAATTATTTGCAAATAGCAATTATTTTTATTTATTCCTCCTATAAAAAATCCTATCATTTTTCTGTAGTATCATAAGTGCATCTTTGGTTGCTTTTTAATTAATACTAATGATTCGGTATTGACTCAAAGATATAATTTTCCTGTCAAATAAAATCAAATTTAATTATATATTATACTTTTATGGTCGCTTAGAATTGTATTCACAAAATTGTCAATAATATGTCACTAACGCAGGAGTTTGCAAGTTGTTGCAAGTGTAACCAACGTGGTTATAGATAATACTTGGAAATTTGAAGAACAAGTCGGTGTCGTGTTGCTGACATCTGCTAACGTGCATAATATATGTCATGTTCAATGCTGATGGTGAATAAGACTATCAGCATCAATTTTAAAGTAAAACTATTAATCAGTTGTAGAGAAATAACAATACATGAAGCTTCCTTTTGGCATCATCCAATAATCTCAATTATATTTAACAAGCTAACAAACAAATGTGTTATTTAAAAATAAAATTTTAACTTTCATATTAAAAATAGAAATCTTGAATGGTGGTTGCCTTTACTATGTGATATTGCATTTTAATAAATAAAACAATTTTTTATATATCTTTTCACAAAAAATATATATTAATCCTGAATAATTTCGACGAATTACCATCCATATTTATCTACCGTATTACCATATTTGTTTCTATCACCGTATAATGATGACCAGGTAATTAAGGTCAAAACTAGTCAGGTTTAATAATTTTTTTTGGGATAAGATATATAAAAAGTTGTTTTATTTATTAATAGAAAACTTATTCGATTTAATTATTGATTATACATACAATACAGTTTCCGCCTCCGCGTTTTTCTTTCCACCACTTAATTTTTAGACTAGTCAGTTTTCCAGTTTCTTGTAACTTAAGTACTGCAGCACTTAAAATATTTCGATATTGCGAATCTAAAATTAGCGTATTCAAAATTCAAAAATTTCTTGTTAAACACTGAAATATGTAATCAACCTTTTCTCATAGCAATGCCATATCCTTTATCGTCCAACAGTCCACCTACTTGTGCTAACGTACAATGTCTCTCAACCATATACTCTATAGTAGTTGATTCCATCAGAAAAGCATAATTTTCATTTTCTACTCTTGTCATACCAGCATCATTGTCTGATGTCATATCTTCAGGATGTCTATACATATGTTTCCATATCGTCTTATAAGATTCAATATCGGAATCCTTAAATAAAATAAATTAAAATTAAATTAATATGTATAATAAAATTCTTTACCCTAAAGAAATTAGAAGTAGCTCCATCGCTTTTAGCTCCATACTTAATTTCAGTCTGAACAGCTAATTCGTTAATATTTTTAAAAGATGTAACTAGTGTTTCTATTGTTAAAAAGGCTGCTAAATTTGCCGTGTATGATGAAACAATAATTAATGTAAAAAACCACCAAACTCCAGCTACCATACGGGTAGAAATTCCTCTAAAATAATTTGTAAGGAATATATACTAAAAATCTATAAATTTTCAATATACTCACATCGGTGCTATTTCTGTACCTTGTTGCATGAGACTTCCAATAGTAAACCAAAGAGAATTGCGCAGTGTAAATTGATTAATTAAGAAATCAGGTTCATCAACACAAGGGTATGGATTAGTCCATTCACTAGGACACAATCTGCCTATAAAGTATAAAGAAATTGATACAAAAAAATAAGCTACTCCTAATAAAATCCAAACGTGTGGATGAAAAGGTGATGCAAATGTAAATAAACTTGGTGGTACTGGTTCCGGTTTTCTATACAATATACTTATTCCCAAATTCATAAACGGCATCGTAAAATCTACTGCATTTTCTCGTTCTGAAGTTATAGTTAAGTCAGTGATAGCCAAATCTGCTCTCTAAAATAAAATAAATAATAAATTCAGATATTTTTTTAATTAAAAAACGAGGTGTTTAAAATTAAATTTTTAATTACTTCTATGGACACTTTTCTAAAATTGGTTTTAAGTCAAAATTTGAAAATAGTCTTTCAAGTAAATAGAATTAATAATGTGTTACAGGTTATTTAATTTGTCAAGTATCGCAAAACAAACGATCAGACAAAAGCGAGGATTTCAGACAGATTAAGAAATACAGAAAGCATTTCTTTGTAAACGTTTGTTTGCCAAAGACATTAACTTATAAAAATTGACATGTGGCACTATCTTTTTTACTTTTCCTCCTATATAGAGAAAAGTATTGAATTTATATCAAAAATTTAAAATTAAAATTTTAACGGAAATATACGTTTTGGAGGTCTCTGAGTCTAAAAATGTGGTCTTCTAAAAATGTCTGTATGTATGCATGTGTGTGTGTGTGTATGTGTGTGTCACGCATAACACAAATAGTTTTTAAGATATCGTTCTGAAATTTGGGCAATTTGTTGGAAGTAAGCTCTAGTTATGCGACCCAATAATTTGTTTCGATTGGTTAAGTTGGCAACACGTCGTGGTCTTTTTAATTTTCCTTAAAAAGTTACCATAAACGGCCTTGATTTGAACAAAATTACAAATAAAGAAAAGTAGTTCTTCAATTCTACAGTAATTTAATCTTAGAAATTGAATTAAATTAGTTTTAGATCAATATTTTAATATTTATAAAATCGCATTGAGTTGTCAAAAAGAAGAATTTTGTCAATTTATATAAAAAATTTGCAAAATATAACAAAATTTCATATAAACTAATTTGTAGATCTTTAAAATTTAAAGATTTGCATATTTTGGTTTTTGTTTTATTAAAAAAAAATTGCAAAACAAAAAAGATACAAATTTATTACTTTTATTTCTATAGTTAAAAATTAAAAAAAAATAGAAAACAAAACCCACATGATCAATGCCAGTCAGTGTCAAAACCAGCAAGATAATTTTATAAACTTCTCATATTATATCAATTAACGAAATATTAGTCACAACTTCTTACCCCATCAATAACTTCACGGATCATTCCATTCCATTGCTTTGTTTTACGATTGTAGTTACCATTAGCTCCGTCATCTTGTATGATAAATGTGTAGTTAAATCCTAACATTAATGAAAGTTCGTGGATAAGGTCAATACCAAAACCTTCAAATCTCTCATTTCCTGTAAGTTTTGTGGTAGTTTCTTTTAATAATCCATAAGGTGGTGTCTGAAAATCAAAACTAACTTTAATTAAATTGTTCTATTATTATTAAATCATGACAGAAATTATATATTTTATATAATATTAACCTTAAGAATGCAGTACGCACAACTGTACCCAGTTATATTTAAACAAATCATAAGAAAGTAATACTAGTAAAATAATCATATCCAGCTTAGTCCGAGAGACTGAAAGTAATCAGTATTTATTTAGAAGCATTAACTAATAACAAAAGAGAACGTCATCTGGCGCACACATTTTGGGCCAATTAAATTTTATATAAATTATTAACCCATGATTGAGTACAAAATTTTATTATCAGCGCGAGGTACTATGTTAACAAGACGTGTTAACTAGCAATTAATCATTATTTTAGGCTGTGGTTAACATGGTTTTCAGATGCTAAATGACAAGCGTAAAAAATAATTTTTGTGTCAGTTTCTTCGTGATTCGGTCACGGCAAGTGTGACTTTTCTGTTTTTATTACTTTGTTCTGATAAACTTTATATTTGACAGCAATTAATATAAATTGTTTTGGTTTCAATGTAAGGCGCTACGTAATTGTTTGCCCAGTCTTCGATAATAAATGTAATTACAGTTTCTTTAAACATGTCCAACTATCGTAAAACTTCTACTGGGAGGCTGACATTTTTTCACTTAATGTGTGGTTATAAATTCATGAAATAAAAAATTCAAATGCCTTGAAATGCTTTAAAAGACATTTTTTTCTACAACTTGGTCGGCCCCTACCTCTACTGATATGAGTGGCGGTCGTTTTGGTCATTCTTGATATCATATCTAGTATGTCTATTGAAATCAGCAGCTCAAAATACAAGGTATGGCTTTGTCAATACCTTTAATGTGTCTAACGGTAAAATAAAATTCTTGCAGTAATCAATTTTATAAACAAACTACAGGACTGGTAATGGGTTCTCCCCCTCTTAGCGGATATTTGAGCCCTCTCTTAGCGGATATTTTTATGACTATAGTTGAGGAAAAAATATTTAATCTAAATTTTGCTAAACAGCACATCATTTTGGTACAGATATGTGGATGACATAATTGCATGTTTTATGGGCACCTTACGTCAACTTGATCAATTTTTAAATTTAATTAATTATATACATCATAAACTTAAATTCACGATTGAAACAGAACAAAATAATCAGATTAATTTTCTAGACTAACACTAACTCACAAAGACAACCAAATTAAATTTAATATTTACAGAAAACCCACAAACGTACTACAAAATGGCACACATTCTTCGAAAACAAAATCATCAAATCGCGTTTAGACCCAGTTGCAAGTTATCAAATATTTTATTCAATGCCAAAAACAATATTAATCCCTTAATGAAATCAGGTGTTTATGAATTATCGTGTTCCGAATGCAATAGTGTATTATATGTCGGTGAAACAGGAAGTTTGAAAAACGATATGCGGAACACCATAAAGCCTTTAGAGTAAACCAAACCCAAAGTTCATTTGCCTACCATTTTTTTAATTGTATTAATGTTTTTCCGAATTTTAATAAATAAAAAATGTTACATACTTGCCCTAAAGCTTCCAAACTAAATTATTTATAATCTGCCGAAATTTATAAAAATACTTGTAACCCTTGAAACTTAAGTCGTTTAATATATTGATTTACAATAAATATTTTTGTGGTAAAAATTTAGAAATTTGTTTTATTTTCCACTGTATTAATGTTGTTGCCATTAAGATAAAAATCTCATAAATTTTATAATAACATGCATTTTTAAGTATTTTCACTTTTAAAACTTATATCAAAGGAAGGTTTAGCTAAAGTAATGACTTTAGATAATAATGAACAATTTCCTGCTAGTCTAATTAGGCTAGCAGGAAATTGCAACAGAATGATTTTATTAATGTAATTTAAAATAAATAACAAATATTATTTGGTCAACTTATTCATTTTATTAAATATCATTAAGCAAATATCTATACCGGGTGTTCACTTTCAACCTCAAACATATATATCCCACATTTTCGTTTGCAAACTTCTGCTCGCTAATTTTACTTAAAGATTTAGATAATAGTTTTGTTAAAAATAGCATGCCACATAAAGTAAAAAAAAAACTTGATGCAGAATGTATTGTTTACATATTTAACAAACTTAATGTTTACATTAGTTCCAAAAGTTGGCATACTATTTTTATTAAAGAACCAATAGCTTTTAAATCAAAATTGCATTTTGCATAATAATACTATGCAAAATGCAATTTAATATCTTTCAATACAGAATAATTTTATCTTTCTAACGACATTATTAGCTAATCTGAAAGTTAAATTGTCGAGCAGGAATTTCCAAAAGCGTAACACCCTATCTATATTTGAGGTTAAAGCGGACACACGGTATAATACCTATATAATGATATTATATTGTACAAATACCACAAACTAAATTAAAAATAATTCTATTATTTGCAGAGAGCACAATTTGTTACCGTTGAAAATAGTTTCTGCATCATAATAACTCATTATAATCATGACGTTAATAATACATATCCGTTGGCTCACGGAAGTGCAATTATTCATAACAAAACAACACCGGCAAGTGTAAACATTTTATACCGTAATAACATAAACAAAACGATTAAATTCATATTGTATTAACACAATTTAAATATGTCTGCTAGTACACAATATTTACTGCAATGGATAACATTAATTATAGGCATTACTCAAACAATCTCACAAAATCCTACATGTACGCACTAAATATGATTGTTATAAAATATATTGTATATTATTATTGTTATAGGTCGGCCCTGCATAAGACCAAATGAAATTTATGTGAGAGAACGAACATGCCAAAGAATGTGCAATAATTTGGATGAAGTTTGTGCTAGCGTGGGGAATGCTACAACAAAGTCATGCCATTGTAAGAATGGATACGCTAGAGATGAGACATCAACATGCATGCCAATTAAGGATTGTGAAAATAGGCTAAGTGGTAATGTACGTATAACTTTTTTATATATTTATTTCTTTACAATAATTTTAGGAAACTGCGGTTCTAATGAAGATTACAGATGCGACAATTTTTGTGAGTTTGAATGTAGAAAAGTATCAAATCCATGTCCAAAATTTTTCAATTGCTTAAAAGGATGTTATTGCACGTTAGGATATTTTAGAAACGCTACAGGCAGTTGTGTTCAATCAAAAGACTGTACGCGGTGTCAACTTAAATTCAAGAAATGATGTGTTTATTAAAATTAATATGATTTTATATGCACGTGTAAGTTTTTAAGGTATTATAAATATATTAGCAAAACATATTGTGATTTGTTATAACACCTGCGTTGTCAAAGCACTGGTTAAAATATTTGGTTAGCAATAAAAAATCAATAATTTAATTGTTTTTTAATGTGATCAACAAAACGTATTATTAACTTTAAAAAATTAAATAACAAAAATTATTAGACAAACCAAATTTAAACAATTTTTAAATTAAAAATAATGTGTTATTCGTTTATATATAATATTGCGTTTGTGTTTCTTTCATTTTATTATTTTAAATTAATAATACAAGTTATTATTTATAAGAGTCAACAATTACAAGAATAAATAAAAATTTATTTTAATTTTCATTAAACAGTTGTCAATAACTTATTCAACGTAGTATTGCACGCAGTTCAAGTTTTTGTTTTTTAAATATTGTTTTGTTATTATCACCCGCTTTCAAAACATTGATAGGAAATAAATATAGAAATATTTTCATTATTTACACAAATTAGCAATAACGGCCAGCTTCCAATTGTATATTACAGGTTTAATAATGAACATGTTAATAATAATAATTATGGCTGCACTGGTTTTAGATAATGGCTTAACAGAGGAAATAAATTGTAAAATTTTATTAAAATTAATAGTGCAACTTTATCGAATTAAATTTTATTCTTTTAGTTGTGAAATGTTTTAGACCAAATAAAGTGTATGGTAAAAAGGAATGCGGAACTATTTGTTCAAATTTGAACAAAGCATGTCCGTTTGAAGCAGAATGTTCAGGAACAGATAAAAATAATGGATGTTTTTGTAAAAATGGTTATGCAAGAGACGAATCTACAGTCTGCGTCAAAATCTCCGTCTCCAATAGCAGAATAAACAATTAGTATTTAATTAGAATTTATTTGTTTTTAATTTATTTTTATTTAGAAAAATGTGAAGAGAACGAAGAATATAAATGTGATAATGCATGCAACGCCGAATGTTTAAAGCCAAACAGAGTAGGTCCTCTTTATAAAAAATGCAGTTATGGATGCTATTGTAAGAAAAAATATAGGAAAAATTTTAATGGAACTTGCATACTTACCGAACACTGTGATTTTTGCAAAATTGGATAACTTCATTGATAATATTGAAATTTTATTAATATATTTTTATAATTTAAGATATATTTTTTCAAAATTAAATTACAAAGTACAAGATGTCTTTAAATTTGCTATAATAATATTAGATCACAGACTATTATTTTCGAGTTTTCGGGAAAGAAAGGAAATTGGCCAAAACACAATGATAATTGCATTAGTGTTTTAAATAATAAAGTTAAATCTACCTGGAACATTATTAATTCTGAAACAAACGCAAATAATTGTTCTCACAACATTTCATCTATCAATATTTATGGAAAACCAAAATTCGATTTATCAACTATGTGCGATCATTTTAACTGTTATAACAATATAAAAAAACAAAATAAAGATGACGATCAAAGTAATAGCACACCGCCCATTAGATGATTTCATAAATCCATGTATTTTAAACAAACCAATGCTACTGGGGCAGAAGGTCTAAATTCTTATTACATACTTATTAAAAATATGCTACGAATATCGAATAACACATATATACTTGTTAATGACTCCATTGACCAAGGTGTTTTTCCTAACAATTTGAAATTTGCGAAAATCATTCCCTACACAAGATTGAATGAAAATGCTGAAAACTATAGAATTGGTCTATAGTTTTTAGCATTTTCTTTGTTACCAACCATTTCAAAAATAATTTAAAAAGTTGTATAAAAACGCATTACCAATTTCTTTGAAAATAAAAACATTTTATTTTCAAATAGTCAATTTGGTTTTCGACAAGGAAAATGTAGATGTAGTCATGGAAGTAATTATAGAATTACGTAATAACATAGAGCTCAACAAAAATGTGTAGGTGTTTTTGCGGATTTATCGAATGCATTTGACACCATATCATTAACCATACCATTTTATTAGAAAAACTAAAACGTTATGGAATTCGTGCTATTATTTTAAATTGAATCAGATGTTACTTATACCGCAGAAAACATTATGTTGAAATAAACAACATCTACTGGGGAACATGGGAAGAACATCAAGGTGGGCCTCAGGGTTCCGTCTTACGTCTACTGCTTTATATTATCTATAGTAATGATTTTAATGTTACTTTTTTAAATGGAAAATTAATTAATTTTGCCGATGATACCACTTTGCTACACAGTGATTGTTGCGAAGTTGCATTACTTAATAGCATTAACAACTCGTGATGTTCACGTTTGTCAAAATTTATAAAATCTGTTTTATTATATATTTCTAGGTCATTTTGTAAACAATACACAAAATAACCTAAAAATATATAAAAAAATAATTTTTATAAATTTTGACAAACGTGAACAACAAAAATAAGTCTATTGATAAAATATGACGATAAAATATTACATCAAGTAACAAGCATATTTTTTTAGGAATTATAGTTAACGAGGAATTAAAGTTTAAAGTTAAAAAGACATTACTAATATGTTTAGAGTTAAGCAATTTTATTTTGCTTAAGTTTACTCTATTTTAGCATATATCCCGGAATGTTGATATAATGGTGATACAATTAGAATTTTTTTAATCCAAAAACGTAAATTACAAAGCATGGTTGGCATAAAAAGTAATGAATATTGCAGACCTCATTTTAAAAATCAAAATATACATATATTGCCTTGTACTGTACACAAAACAAAACAACAACAAAATCAAAAGAAATGGAAACAAGCACAACTATCCTCAACATGACACACTTCGTAAAATTCCAAAACACTAAACAGCCTCATGTTGAAAATCACAGCTTTGCATGACAATTAAATTATTTAATAAATTGCCATCTTCAATACAATTGAAATCTTAATAGGTCATAATAATAGTTAAGCGATGGCTTCTGGGCTTGGGTAGAAGAATACTATTGTGTGGATTTTATATATTAATGTATACTGTATACAACTACTATCTTGTAACAAACTTTTGACTTGTTCTATGGTCTATGAGTCTAATAAAAAAATTAATAAAATATTATTATTAGTAGACCAAATGAAACTTCATCAATGAAAATTAAACCATAGACAAAACAAAAATACGAACTCTCGTTCTTGATCAGTTTTGAACCAATTAAGCCGATTCTCAGCCACCTAGATTTTAAAAAAAATTGTTCTTTATACTGCACACAATTTTTAAATATTGGCGATTGGTAAGGATGATAAAGTGTAGATAACGACAATTTTGAAACAATACATGTTCATTTGTAGAAAAGGTCCATTCATTGGAGAATATAATATTTTAATGAAAATTTTAATGAATTGTGATTCGGTATCCCATCCAGAGATAAAAATCTAATTGTTTAGAATTATTGCCAGCTTCAAATGTATGTCAAAACTCTATCTTTTATGGTTTTATTTTAATGCAGCATAAATACGACTAAGATATGATGCGCTCATAAATCAACGTCTTGTTTTCGAAAAGATTTTTTAGGGTAATTTATTGCAGAATCCAAAGCTATCTATTCTAAATAAAGGTTCTTTTATATTAAACACTTATATAATATTTTGTGTTAAGCCTACCACGCTGTAACATGTAACATGTAACATGCAACGTGTTACAATATTTTCATAAAGTCTATTAAATGAGTAAATTAGACGTTTCTAAAGTATATTAGAAACTACAAAGTTGTTTAATTTTTGTAGACTTTAGTGGTGTACATAATTATTTTTGGCGGTTCTGTTTAAGAAATTTGATGGATTTGTTTCAACAAGCTCAAGAACTAGTTACGAACTGATCAGGGAACAAAGTTTCAGATTCCGGTACAACTCTAATATTGACTAAAAGGCATCTATTAAGTTTTTTATCATAAAAAAGTTAAATAAACAATAAGAAATTAGAAAATTACAGCAACAGTAATTTTATCAAACCGCCGTGCGGTTAATAAATAATCTCTCAAAACGTGTTTTTTTTTTCAAGTTTTGAAGTTTTTTGAGTTGTGAGACTATTGAAACTTTTAAGTTAAAAATAGAAAAACTGTAAAAACCGTTTAAATTGTACAAGCTTACTTGATCGTATAATAGTAAGTATATTTAAATAATTAAACAAGAAAAAATATTTTAAAATAAATAAATTGACTCTCTTTGGTAGTACGTAAACAATTACTGATCTAAAATGAATATTACAATGTGAAAATTTGTTAGGATGCGCAAATTATACCCGACCGTGCCCGACCCGACCAGATTGTTTCTATATATTTGATAAACCATAGATATAATTTATAATAATTTATTTAGCGGAAAAATGTTTGTCACGTGCTGAGATTTTGGAGCACGAAAAGTACTCTGTGGCTTGCTCATTTCGGGGTTTTAGTGGGTGTAAGTCGGCTGCAGAGTATACCTAGAATGGGCGCCATTTATTGGTGGGAAATGAAGAAATGAAGAAAACCGTTCACATTGATTATTACTTATTTCTTGCTTATAACTGTATCACTATCAATTATTCGAAATAATAATACATACATATATTTTGTACACTGATACCACGGTATCACAAAGTTTGGTTCTTAATATATTATTAGATTTATTTTGGGTCCAGATGCGTAAAAGGCGATGGCTCCGTATTAATTTTTCCATATTATTCTATTCGCTACTTCCGTTTCCTTTCTGGGATTTTTAAATATTTTCGCATTTTTGGTGTTACATATTTATCGACTGTTTACACTTTTCTTTAAATAAGAATTTTACTAAATTTAGTGACATTGAAAAAAATAAACCAAAATGAAACGTTTGATTTTAATTAAAACAATTTCAGACTACACATTTAAAAATGCAAGTGTGTTTGGAGCACACAGCAATAATAAACCATTTTTTACTATTTTTATCAAAAAAATCTAACCCGATACGCCACAGAGATCGGCATATTTATTATTAAATGTGCATCAAATTAAATTTATTAAACCGATTTCTATAGATTGATATGGCGTTATTCATCTGACACGCACAATCAATATTATTAAGTAATTTATAAAATTTGTTTAAATTGATGTTGCTTATCAATTTTGATTCTGGTTTTTCTTTCGTGTCAAAGTTTAATTATTAACACATTTACACACATTTACAATACAATGACTCAGAGCATTTGAGATAGATTTACGTGATGCTAAATTAAACCTTGAAAAATCTATTAAATTATATTAAAAAAATACTTAAAAAAATATGTGGCATGATTAGTGTCCTCGGCAATATTTAAATGATTATTTTATACAAAATGTATTGCGTTAATTATCATACTGTACGTGGCAATTAAACAATCAACAATTTAACAATTTTAACGGTTTAAAGAAAATAGTACACGAAAGCGATAAAAATAATTACGTCTGCCTACAAATGAATACAGGATGTAATAATTTTTTTAATAATTTTATACTTATATAGATAATTCATAATATAAGTTTTTAACTATATAAACTGAAAATATGAAAGACTTCTTTCAAGATATCAAAATGATTTTTAAATTATTAACTGGTATTTTACTTATATGTTTAGTTCAAAATGGCAGTGCTCAAAGTCCAGGTAAAATTTTAATAATATATTTCGTTTCTTTGTCCAATACTAAATAAATTGACAACAAACACTGGCGTACTTAACTACATAATATGATTTGTTTACGAATTGTTTTATATGTTTAACACAAAAATAATTGTTGTGCTGTATTTGTATATTTCAAAATAACAACAATGAATCATCAACAAGCGGTAACGAAATAGCTTGCGCAAACAAATTATAAAGGCCTCTTTCACACCATCATCGGGCGCTCTACCCAACAAGATGACACGTAGCACGTCAATGAACTTATTTTGATAAAGTGACTCCCGTGAATGGCATGAATGTCTAGCTATACATTGCCGTAGAATCCGTAGATGAATTTTCAAACTGCGTTGTAGCCGTTTAAATGATCCAGTTATAAAATATAAAATTCGCATTAGAAGCCTTGTCATTTTCTAATAGTATGAAATATTCCATCTTTTTCAAAGTAAACTTACTTTCTAGTTACGAGAATAATACGGCCGAATTCAATAGAACTAAAATAGCATTAGACGGGCCAGCGTTCGCGACTATCAATCACGTTTGGCAGACGCTGCCTGCCGTATAGGCCAGTCAATAAGGACTTTGAAATTACAAAATTTATTAGGTTGCAATTTTCCAAGGCCTTTAACGCAAAAATCCAGCAAAATTTGCTTGTGGGTTACTAGATAAGGGTGATTTTTCATTTTTCGGATGTTATTGGTTGGATTTGTATTTTCTTTTTTTCTAAATCTATAGAAAAGTATTTTAAATATTTTTTTATAAAACTTTCATTTGTTAGAGTGTAGTTTTTAAATATTTCCTATAATAATTTCCTACAAGTTTTGTATGAAAGTAAATTTTAAGACGCAAAAACTACTCACCAGAGATGACGCCAACTTTTGTTTTTTCAAAATATCACAGTTAAAAGTCAAATTTGTTTAAGGGTGGAATTTGTATAATTAAAAATAGTTAAACAAAAATTATATTGCTTAAATATATTTTTTGCAACTATTATAGAAAAGTAGATAGAAAATATTGAAAAACCATCTTCAAAAATGCCGTTTTTGGGTTGTAGCTTTTCCTTGAATAGTTATAAAAAAAGATTTATAAAACGGTTATTAAATATATTTTTTGGCCGATTTATAAAAAATCGGCCAAATTTTGTTTGATTTTTCCGGTTCGGGGCTTGGAAGAGTACTCGTTAGCAATTGATAAATATCATTATATATATATATATATATATATATATATATATATATATATATATATATACGCACTTTTTGAGCCAGGATTGTTGGCCTCTTATAGTTGCAAGTTTTATTAAAAACATCTTGTGTTTGCACATTTTGTCAGTTGTTTTTTGATGATATTACTGATAGATTTTGATAAAAGATAAGACAAATAACGTTATTTTAATTCTCATTTTGTTACAGAATTAGTTTAAAAAAAAATCACAAACGCAATATTAAATTTAGTAAATAATCAAAACTTGTATTTGTAGTGTACTGTAGAAGACCCAACGAAGAATTTTCCTTAAGAAAATGTCAACCAAGATGTAGTGTGCCAAAAGAACTTTGTCCATTTTTAAAAAATTGCACAGAAGGCTTATATAGTTGTTATTGTATCGATAGTTATGCTGAAGATAGCACAGGTACATGTGTTCCAATTGCTGAATGTACTCTCAGGGATAAAGGTAAAATATAAATAATCTTAATAGTATCATTTATATTGTATTTGTACAGGTATTTGTGGAAAATATGAAGTGTATACTTGTTCAAATGCTTGCTACCATGAATGTGTCGGAGAATTAAATCCTTGCCCAAAATATCTTAGATGTGTAGAAGGCTGTTATTGCATCGAAGGATATAAACGTAGACTTGATGGAGTTTGTGTTCCAGAAAAAGAATGCCCTCCTTGTTAATTTTTTATGTATACTATTGTCACGAATTATATTATCACTACTGCATTATTAATATATTAATTTAACTAACATTCATAAAAATAATATAAATGTAGAATTAATTAAAAAAGGTAGCTAATATCTGAAGTTTATCGAACGTATTTGTTGGATATCACTCAACTAACCCCCCTTTGACCGTATTTATGTGGGTATATGTGTGTTGAGTTAAGGTTTATTACTACAGAAATTTGCCTACAATGGCAAATGGTACCGGCAAGAGAGGCTACGCGACTACTCATCGAAGTGCTGACCGGTTATAAAGTTTTTGGTCTTACAATTATTCGACAGCGGTTGTACTGTATTTGCTACGTAGGCATATGTGAATGTGAATACAATCATAATTTAATCAAATCAATACAAATAATAAAAATAAGAAAAGAAATCATAAAAATTTTGAGCGATTTTAGTAATTATCATAATATTTTTTGCACTAGCATGCACAAAAGTAGATTTGAGCGTGCAATAATTGCAAGAATATTACCCGTTGAATCGGCACCATTGACACTCCTATCCAATAATAATTATTCTTCAAAATAAAATTTCAATAAAATATTAACATTTCAGTATATTTTATGCAATTATGATAAATAAAATTGATAATGCAATTATGATGAAAAAAATTATTACAACTAAAACATTCTTTTTAGTTATACTAAAATAACTATCTTAAAATTGTTGTTCTTTAATACAATTTAATACAGAATCTTTGTTTGTTTGATCAGGATGAAATTAGATCATTAATTAACAGTATGAGTCGTTGCTGTCAGGCAGTTATTCGAACAAGAGGACAAAACACTAGACTTAAGTCATATAATTATATGTTAACTTTCTTACTCTTTTTATTAGTGGCATTTTTTTAACCATTAATAAAAGAAAATGTGTTGAAAATCTTTCTTATGGTTCAGTTGTTTTTGTTGTTCATTTTTTTAAAACTTCAAAACTTATTTTATAATCATAAAATTCAAAGTGATGCGTTAATTTCTTTTGCAAGTGTATATTGCTATAATATTATAAATAATTTTTATGTTAAATTAACCTACTTTATGTGTTTTTATGATTTTAATAAAAGCAGCAATCAGGTTCGTATTTATTGTTTTAATAAGGTATTTTTCAAAATTGTGAATTTATTTACTTTCTTCTTATTCCCATAAAAGTATACACGGTTTTTATAAATAACTCATTTAATTGTAGTCCATTTGTCTTAAAAATGTACCAACTAATTTGCTATTCTTTATTATGTTGAGAGTGTACTTGGATAGTGTATATACTGCTTGATGTAGATTTACTAAAAATGGAATAAAATGTTTAATTTTCTAAAAAATCTGTACACAATCAATGTATGCAAAAAGGTATAAAAACTGTTTACCTCTTGTGTGCCGTACTTAATAAGTTATGCGTGTTTTCACCTTTCAATCCCATTATTTTAATTTAAGTTTATATTATTAAAATAGTTGTGACAACTGTAGCTGTCGTAGAAAAATGACTTGGTCTAGAATTTAATAGTAGCTGTTTAAGACTTGGATGCGTAGCTTAATGGCCGCGTACCGATGATTCCGACAACACTTAAGAAATTGAAATAAATAGGTGTTACTATTTACTTAGTGTGATCGCAATTTGTAGAAAATAAAGCAAAAGGTGTTTATATAATTGAAGAAAAAAATGTATCAACTTACCAACGCTGTAATAACAACAAAAGATTTATTCTGCAAAGTAGCTTCATCGTTAAATGAATTATCCTTGTTGTGCATTCTTGTCATATTGATCCCTTCTGTTGAATTCCAAGTACCTACTTTTGTTAAACCACCAGCCATTAGTTCCACAATATCCAATGAAAACTCGCTGCGCACTCCTTGAGTATCAAATTTAAGCATACCTGTCAATCCATGCAACGTTCTCTAAAACAATTTGCACAATAATAACACAAACATTAAATTATTATAAAATCTTACAGTTTTCATATAATTTATAATACTGTATCCATGTTCCCAATTATCACTTGAATTACAATATAATATCTTGGGTTCAAATTTTTTAGTCAAGATTAAATCTTTTAGAGTTTCATAAAACATGAATACGGCATCGATTAATAACGCAGTTTTTAAATTAATTTTCCATGCCGCCAAATGATTGATAAAGGCGATTTCTTCTCCACGCATCTGTTTCAATTTTTGTATAGCCTCTGCTACGTCTATCATGTCGGAATGTTCTGGATTAACAATTCTAACCTATAATAAAGTTTGTTAATTTCAATTAATTTAAAGAACAATTATAATTACCCCAGTAATGTTGCACCCTCCATATTGATATGGTGCCAAATTAATTGTGTGCATGTCCAGATTAGTGATTAAATAGTTGTATTTTTCAGTAATTATTCCTACCTGTTGCGCTTGTTTCAAAACCTCTGAAAGAACATGTATACTACAATCAATTACAAAATGTGTTTCGCCTGATTTCTTAATGTTGTTGAAAACTGTTCGATAACTTTGTGAATGATCTAGTTCTAATTGTCTTAAAGTTACTGTAAATCCTTTATTATCATACATCAAGAGACTTCTTATATGTCCTAATCTGGAATCATCATCATAGAGTATTGTAAATTTTTTCCAATCCCAATTTCGGACTATATCTACATAAACTCTGGAAAGAGTTTCAGGATGAGGATGTAGATTTACTAAATTTCGTTGTTGATTTCTATCCCAATGTGTTTCTATATGTGGCATTTCTTTTATATCGCATAATGATTGAATATGTGGAGAAGCTCTTGAATAACTTGGGCCAAAAATTCCAACTACACCACTTTCCAGTAATTCACAAACCGCTTTGGATACAGATAATGTGTTTCGTTCATGTAAAAACATAGTTTGTGAAGTTAAACGCAACGAAGAATTCATGTTATTATTCATCATATTGACAGCGTAAACAAATGCAAGTTCTTCAAATTCTTCATTAAAATCAAAAATGCCTCCTAAATAATTATAAATTTAGAAAATTATTATTATTAATTAGTTTTTTTTCCTTACCAAGTTTTAATTTTTGAATAGAGTCCGTGGTTGTAAGTAAATTTATAAATATCACAAAAACAGTTACAGCACGTGTTGCTTCAATCATGTTGTATGGACGCACCTCTTAATTCAACATTCGTTTTCAAATCGTATTGTATGTAATCGAATTCTTTGTGTCCATGCATTTTTGTATATACCCACCGACATGATACAATCCATGTGCGGGTGTATTTTTATTTATTTGTGTTATTTTCGGATTGACTCTCCTCCACATTCAACTCGCACTGATCGAAACTCCAATGAGCGTGCGTACCTATTTTTAGGTACTAACATTTTATTGATGTTAACGCAGAAAACCGCTTTGTTGAATTATGTTATTTTAATTGTATTTATAAACACTGAAATATTTATAATTAGTACCGAATAGAATATCTTAATTATTTCATTAAAAAACATAAATATATGTATATGCTTTTTTAAATTTTGGTGAGTGATGTTCCTTTAAATATCCAATTACATGTTGTATATTTAACTAACATGTGTTTTTACTGACATAATTTTATAAATCACATTCAGTCGTGAATATTTTACGTAGTTGCTATTTTGCAAATAAATGTGAATGTGCATGTTTCAATTATTATAATTTATAACCGATAGTTATAAATGCCTACTGTCTTGAGCAAGTGTTTATTCTCTTTAATGATTTAAACATAAAATTCCTAAGTTATTCTTGGGTCTAATTGACATGCTTTTTATGTTGTTTGTGTAAAAGACGTTCCGGCAAAGTGCCAATATATGTTATCAATTTTTTTTTGCACTTATTGTTTGTTTAGTTTGAATAATATTATTTTAATTGGTATGTCGAATTTGTTTAAAGTTTAGGACAGATGATGAGATTAACACGGTCGGTGCTATACAATTTAGAATAATATGTATCTTCTAATCTATCACTTTTATATTGAATATAAATTGTTATTTTTACTTCAAATAAATATATTATATTTATATTTCTTCTAATTTAATTATTAATAAGTTTTTTTTGCTCAAAGACGTTAGTTTTTTATGGTGTTATTGTAAACGTAAATTGAGTTTTAATAATAACTAGAACGAAATATTTTAAGAAATTTTCATACAAAATAAAATTACAGTAAAGCTCTGCTAATTTGAATCGGCTTAATATGGAGGTCTTATGGTGCAGGCAAAATTTAGTAATATAAATTTTACATTATGTACCTTTAAATTTGGACCGACCGACAGACCAATTCGAAACAAAAAGCCTGCGATCCCCTGGCCGACGGATGGACCGACCAACCCACTGAAAACAATGTTTTTCGGTTTTCTTTTTCAAAAATTAAAATTGCTTTTTCCTAAAAGCAAAAATATGTAATTCTGTTTATTTAAAATACTTAAATTTATTATGTTTTTTAATTTTTTAAAATTTCTATTAAAAAGTAACAATTTACTTGAAACACAAAACAGTTTAAAAAAAAATATTTTGTATTTATTTACGGCAAGTTAGAAAAAAAATTCTATTTATTTTGTTTAAACAAATAGACTTAATTTATACAAATACACATTTTTTGTTTGTTTTTAAATAAACACTTACACTTCGTTTAAATATTTCACAAGAGTAATTATTGTATATAAAAAAATTATAAAAAAATTAAATATATGCAATTTCGCAAATATGTATATACAAAACTCACCTAATTATATTTTTATCCAGTGACGATAATGAAAAAGACGATGTTGCATATATTTTTTATATTTTTTTAATAGAATAATTACTCTTGTGATATATTTAAACGAAAGTGTAAGCGTTTATTTAAAAATTAAAAAAAAAATTTCTTCATTAAGTTATAATTCTTTTCACACATTCACATTTTCACACTTATTCAAATCTGCTTCTATTTATTTTCTAACAACATTTTGTAGTGCTGAGGAAGGTAACAGGTGTTCAAAACGTCCGCATGTTAAAACAAACGGAGTTATTCATTTGGTCCTTTATTCCCTCTTACCCACGTCAAAACTATTAATAAAATGACATTAAGCACCACTTAAATAATTTTTTTACTTTTTTGTTTAATTCATTATTGATTTTCTTACCAAAAACATTCAAAATAAAAATTGTAACATGCAAAAATTTAAAAAAATATTTTTTACGCATCGCACACTTCATTAATATCTTTTATTTTAAATTTTAAAATTTTAAAACGTTATGTGCACAACATTTTTGGGCGACTATAGTTCAGACTACTGAGCATAGTATAAAATATAATTTACATATAATAGTTTATAAGTATATAAAAAAAAATATAGTGATTTATTGGGTAACAAATTTAACACTCCGGTTTTTACCTAATGTTTAAAACGGGTGGAGTAGAATCAAAATCTATAGCACTATTAGACAATTTTTATTATCAAGTTGACAATCAATTAGATTGATGCAGCTTATATCAAATTTATAAATGAACAATATAACCTTGCATTTTCTTGAACAACAGTGACATTGACAATTTTGTACTGTAACTTAGCGGCCAGAAAGTGTTTTGCAGCACGGAATCACTTCCAGGCCTAATAATTTCAAACAGCTAGTTTCTGGATGCAAATACGGCCAGAATCAGCGACTCTCAAATAAAGTCGCATAAAAAACTTTTTTTTACTAAAATTTTTGTACGTGCACATATTTTTGTTTTTCTAATGTTTAATATAAAGTATAAATAAATAACGTTTTAAAACTGTTTAAATATTTAAATAATTAATTATAAATATTTATGGTGGTACGGAAGTCACCTTATAAGCTGTTGGTCCCATCAAAATCCTGCTATGTAAAGCCATCGGCTTACTTAGAGGCAATGATGTAAAACATAAACAAACAAAAAATAAATATTCAGTTTGAATGTAGAAAGTCATTTGTTTTTCATTTATTTGTAGTTTAATTTGTGAATATACAAAATAAAACAAACTAATTCAGTTGAAAGTTTCTTTTAAGTGTGCATATACAAATTTAAGCAACCTATATAAATTTAGTAACCTTGGGCGGAATAAAATGGACTTTATTTAAAAAATTTAAAAAATAATTGTAAAATGCACTTTAAAAGTACTGTTTCATTATTTTAACAAAACATGTGGTTTTTGCTTAACTATTTTATTGTTGTTTCTATAAGTATTGTTTACTAATTGAAATCATGTTTTATTTGATCCAGATTAGCAACGTACATACTTTGAAACTGCATACATTTATTTTGATTGTAATTTGTTCAAAAGTGCACTCTATCATTCCACATACTATCAAATTAAATGCACGTGGGGTTGCAATTTTATATGTTACACACAATAAAGAATTTTAAACCGTTTGCAAACTTACACCATATATTTATACAAATTTCAAAGCCAAGTGGATTGTTTTCTTGCCACTAATATGATTTATTACTATGATATACTAACACATTCTAATAATTATTACTATAACATGTTTATATGTTACACAAAAATAGTTGTATTACAGTTTTAATATGTTTATGATGTAAACACATAAATTCGCGGATTACATGAAGAATATTGATCATTCGTTGAAATGCATGCATTGTATTGCCTAGTTTGTTTTTTGTAATAT